>JAJHUR010121247.1:1498-12914 GCA_027495735.1 Lutjanus campechanus | reverse complement strand
GTGTGCTGGGGATTTTGCGGCCGAGCGGGTCATGTATTAACTTCATTAAGGTAATTTAGGTTGGTGCAGAGTGTAAAATGTTTTATCCCTCATTTTGTGTGATCACATCACAACCCAGACTTGCTCTTTTGGAGTGACTCTTTCATCAGGGGTCCCCATTTTTCTCTCTTGTCTGAGTCCATTTAGTACTTTTCCTGACTTCCTTGAAAACGACTGTACCTGAGTGGGAGCAGAGGTACAGTAGCAGTGACTAAGCAGCTTAGTGCAATTTTGCTGTGAAGAATTTAGAGAGTTCAGATTTATACTTGGGCTGTCTGCCAAAAGCATAACCCATTAAATGCAAGGATGTTTTGTGCAGAAGGAAGTGTGCTGTAAAGCTAGACCTGCCTTTTTTGTGGATTATATGCTGGCCAATTTGACCTCAGCAGAGAAATTCAAATACAACTGATTGACATATTATTATTGTCATCATTATTATTATCATGGGATCATTATTTATTATAGGGAATCTGGAGACAGGAGATAGTACAGGGACATTTTTTTGAAGTGGATTTGTATGAGGTTCTCATCTATAGTCAGTGTGTTAACTACAGTAGATGGTGGTCTGGTCAGCAGGCCCCCAGTTTGGAGAAGCAGCCTTTTCCAAAAGGAAACCACCAATTATATGAGTCAAATATCAGTCTCCCCAAAGCCGCCAGACTTCTTTGGCAAAAACTGTCTTTTTACCTGGCAGAACACTTGAGTTGCTCGTCTATCGCTCCCTCGATCAATTAATTTGTTTGTGTAATTTTGTGACTTTGGTGTTTTAAAGGCTTAGTTCAGATTAACACAAGTCAGTGGCCTGGTAGCTCAGTTGGTAGATCCCCATGTACTGAGGCTGTGACTCCATCCTGTGACCCTTTGCTGCATGTCATCCCCCCAACATTTTCTCTCCCCCTTTCCTGTCCTCACTTAAGCTGTCTTGTCAATTAAAGGTACAAAAAAATTTTTAAAAAATTCACACAAGTCAACACATAAACACAAACAAACTAACTGATCAGTAGACCAGCAACCCAGATGTTCTACAAAGTAAAAGTTTTTGCCAGTGGAGTCTGCTGGATGAAGATATTCCAAATATAGCGTACTGATATGGATTTGAAATTAGATTTGCTGCTGACCTTGTCCACAGCAGTACATTGCTTTGCTTTTTACTCCGGTACTTCTGCTGCTACTCCAAACTGGGGACATGCCGACCTGCTTGAAAAAATCTGAACTGTCCCTTTCATTAATTTCTCTTATATCCAGCCTTTTCCTCGGATAAATACAATAAGACATATGTGAAAAATAAAGTTTGCAGTAACACATTAGTACTTACTTTTAAATAAATGAATAGTAATTAAAATTTTAGTGGTTTGGTGAAGACAAACTCAACACATTTCCCTTTAATTCGTACCAACACACATACAGTTGTAGTTCTTTACAGGAAAATTCCTGGATACTGACCGGCATTAAAAGAAAACTGAGACTGTGAAGCTAATAACTAAATTATTCCAAAAGTTTTATGTGGTTCCTGGACTCCAAATTGTTTCCTGCTTCGGGCAACAGTTCCTCCAGGACTAAAGCAAAGCATGCTGTTTCCTCCCAAGATAATTTAATATCATCTGTCTTCAGCTTGAGTAAGGTACTTTGTATTTGCTTGTGGTGATTCTGCACCTGCTCCACAAGGAAAGATGAGAAGCTTTGGTGCTAAAACCAGCTCGGTTACACCAGTTGTCAGTGCTGTGAGAGGGAATTTGTTTAAACCCGAGGGAGAACATGCGATTACGTTGGACTCACTGCACCTATGATAGCATTGTCCAGCTCTGTTTACTGCGCTACAATATCAGAAAAGACTGATTCATATATCTAAATAGTGTCTCAGGATTTGGATGACTTCTGGTCAGAACAGAAAAGAAATTAAAGACAGTGAATAAAAAAATATGTCTAATGTGGTGCAAAAATAAACGAACTAATCAGTATTACATAAAAAAATGAACGCCAGTAATAGCAGAGTGATTTTGTCACACTGGAAACCCTAAGAAAACAACAACAAAAAAACTATGTTTAAAAAACAAGTTTATTTAGTGTTGATGGAAACTGAGTTAATGACTCTGTTACTTAGTTTTCTGAATGAAGCTGATTGCAGATTTTAATGCAAAAAAGCTGAAGATCTGCTCCGAATGATTCCTTCATTTACATTTTCCCCTTCAGGCTACTTAACTTAATTGTGAGGTGAAACCTTTGGGCTTGTCATATGAATTATTCCCAATTAAAAAAAGACATTTATCACACATCTGATGAATCAAAGCACATGCCAAATGTTTTATAGTCACATAAATTGTGTCACAGCGGCGGAGGTGAGAGATGAGAATCACTGCAGTAGACCTGAAGGAAGTAACCTGCCCCTCAGAGTGTGGCAGGTAACAAGGAGAATGGAGCCAATTACAATTATTACCGCCAGCGTGTGTGTGCGTGCATGTGTGTGTGTGAGGAAGGCTTTGCTTTAGGGTTTTAGTGAAGGACAATGTGACAATGTGTTATTTTTTTAAAGGTCAAAGCTGATCTGTTATCGTTATCTCAGTCTTTTTAGGTCAGACGTGTGTGTGTGTTTGTGTGTGTTTGTGTGTGTATGTTCCTGGGTTTTAAACATTGAGAATGAGGACTGGTTTTGAAAAGCGAGGACATTTTGTCTGTCTCTCGATTCCTCAAAGGGCCGTTTGAAGGTTAAGACTCGGTTTTATAGTTGAGGTTAAGGTTTAAGGGTGAGGTTGAAGGATAAGGCTGGCAATATTATTTTTTATAGTCGACAAATCCCATTAAAAAAAAAGACCAAAACATCACTGATCTTCACTGCCCAAACCAATGGGTTCCTACTGTCGACATAAAAAAGGAAGGATTCACCAATCTGATCCAGCGGTATTAGAAGCGATACTGACCTTCTTAGGTAGATCAGATATTAGCCCAGTGATCTGATACTTATCAGTGTTGACTTATCCACATTAAAGCTGGAGTAGGCAATTTATTTTTGGCATCATTGGGCAAAAGTTCCAAAATAACTTTTTTACGTAAAATGTAACTGAAGTGGACTGATAGATAACTAGACTTTTGCGTCTCCTCTTGGCTTTGTATTCAGGCTTTAGAATATCTAACCAGTGAAGGGAGACTTTGACAGATGATTGTTGAGTCTCAGTTCCAAGTATTTCATGACCTGGGAATGAGCCTCAACACTTAACTGTCTTCGAGCAAGGGATGACACAGTGACAACATGTTCCCACCAATTAATAAACTTGTGACAGCGGCAGTCAAGAAAATACATCAAAATACATCAGCAGTGACACTCATTGTGATCTAAAAGCGCTTACTCTGATCTTTGATCTCTGATGTTAGATCTTTAGCTCTTCCTCTTACTTTGCCAGTTGCCAGGTCTGTCAATCCTCCACACTGAACCCAAGAACTGTAGCCCACGCTAATCTAATGTTAGCTGCTTGTCAAGGCTAGTTTTGGTTTAGCCACATTAGCATTTGTTTCTTTGTCCACAACTGTTTGGTAATGCTGGGGCTCCTTAACTATAGTTTTGTATAGCCAGACCTAAACCTATCTCCTCAGCACTCAGCGCTGGAGAAAGGTCTGCCTCCACAAATGATCATTCTGCTATCCGGCAAAAATGATGGAGCATTTGCACATCAGGAGGCAACGCCTGGCATTAGAATATATAAAGGACTCCAAAAGAAAAGGTAACAGCTGCTAAGTGCTGCAACCTTAGAACTAGACTTTAAAATCAATTATCTTTCTCCAAAATCAGTCGCTGTACCTTTAAGTAGATTTTGTGTCCTTAAATGCTATCAGCTCCATGAAGTCACTGCCATTAAGTTGGATGTCAACTCAAGTTTTAGCACCACAGCAATCACTTGCCTCATGTTATCTTGTATTAAAATGGTCTGAATTAGTTCCATACAGTTTGTTGATTTGAGAAAAAAGAGAGATCTGGTACCAGATTAATAACTGACATTGGCAGATACCTTGAGTTGAGGTATCTGATCGATATCACAGAGAAAAAGTTGGTAAGTGATGTTCTGAAACAGCTTGATATTTACAGCAGCAGGACGTGTATGATGGTTAAACTAAACTACAATGTGTGTTCATGAGGGAACATTTCACCCAGTGCAACGGTGTGGCTCATTAACATGTTGTTAATAGATTTTCTTCTGAGGTTTTGTTGACAATTAATAAACAGAATATTACCAGCCTCGTCCTTTAAGGTTAGAATTGAGCTTTGGCATGAAAGTGTGCAAGTTAACATTTGGGGATTTCTCCCTCCCTCTGCTTCATTTTTTTCCCCATCCAAAACCAAACTGGTCTCCTTGGTCCCTTAACTCTCATGACTCTCTCATAGCTATAACACTCTGTATTTGCGCTTTCTCTTCCATAATTACTAACTGTTTGCATTGTTCCTGCCACCATGGGACGCACAGATAGACACAAACAAAACAAGACTTAAAAGAGTCTTTCAAGAGTTGATCAGAATTTGGCAATTTTCTATTGGTCTTTAGTGCCAGCTAATGTTGGCTATTGTTCATACTTCATACTCCAAAGATAAAAACAAAGGGAAACCCTTTCCAATATAATAACAATGCACAAACTAATTGCTATGCAGCCATGACTACGACATGCTGCTGTTCGAAGAAGTAGAAGGTTGAGGTGTGACAGATTTCCAAGTGTTTCACCTTTCAGCTGTTATGCAATCAAACTGCACTAATTTGGGATTCACAGGTGTTGTTGCCCACTAGATAAATGTATTTAGTGCATTTTTTTTTAGCAAACTAGTGAGTGACTTTTGCCAATTTTTCGTGAGACTAGGAACCCTGCTTGTCTTTCTTCCTCCCCCTCGTTCTCTCTGTCAGACAAAACTTATTTTATCTTGTTCGTTTGTCAGCCATGTCGTGACTCCCACTACGCCAGAGTACACTCTCTCTCTCTCTGCACTCTCTCAATTATTGTGTGCTTTCTTGGCATTGCATGTAAATACATTTGTGTTGCCAAAGCATATGAAGGATAGTAGTGGATAAATTACAAAAATAAGCAATGGGGATACCGCTCTTGGCTGCAGCTCAGGTGGTGGAGCTGGTTGGCTATTGATCACAGGGTGGTTCGGTCCCTGGCCGCTTCTGTCCATGTGTCTCCATGTCTTTAAGCAATGCACAGAACCCAAATTGCTCCCAATGAGCAGGCCCTGCATGTGAGTGTGCAAGTCACTGCAGAGAAGCATCTGTTGTGTGAATGTAACATAAAGAATTGTGGAAAATGAACATTAATGGTTTAATTCACACACTTCAGTTCAAAATGACTTTTCTTGGACGTAACACATCATTGTGATTCCACTACTTTTGCCGGTAACTAAACATGTTACAACTCACGTTTTTAAATTAATAATGCAATTACAATTACTTAAATTACTTTTTCTCTTACCTGAAAGTAGTTGGCAAATGCAGACGTAACAGACAAACACAGCCTGTTTCCTGATCTATGATCTAACATCACAGCAGCGTAAGACAGTTTAGACAATGTGAGTTTGCTTTCCAGTTTAATATAAACTGCTCATCATATCATTATTTACATATTAAATACTACTTTAGCAGCGCTTGATTAACATGTATATTCAGCAGTGTCTGTGGTCTCCTACCAAATCCTACTGTCTAAACCATAGGCAATAAAAGTGTAGCATACAGGTAGGAACGTTAATTGTTGCTGCCCTCTGGTGGTCGGCAGTATTAAGAACTCCTATCAGTGATAATGGGTATAATGACAGATAAAAATCTGACAGTTGTCACTAAAATAATAACTAAAATAAAATAGCTGTGTGTATTAATAAGAGAATTGAAGCATTTAACATTTAAATACCTAAAAGTAACCAAATGTTACTTTCAGTTGTAACTAATGACTCTCATATGCAGTAATTGGTAAAGTAAGACAAAAGACAGTCAGCGGTGTCATCTGACATGTTAATACTGAACTCATGATCAAGAGTTGTGCTCAGTGTTACATGACGTTGCCACATGCACCATCTTTTGTCTTTTACATTACATCTGTTATGTACATGTGGCATCTCCTGGATACAACATTTGAATCTGTAGCAATGAAAAGCAAGCAGCACTTGCACCTCGCAAACACATTAGATGGCGTCTAAATGCAACATGAATGCAGAGGCTCAGTTATTGTCACCGTTAGTAAGTGCTCTTTACATTAAGTGTTTCTTATGTAAGCATTTATGCCTCCTTGAAGTATATCAACACGATGAGTCCATTTCTTTACTCCTCACTCATAAAACTTTTTTTTTTTGTCACTAAGTGGATTGGTGTGTGAATCGTGTGCTTGCATATATGAAATTGCATCCTAATGCACAATACAAATATTCAGAAAAACATTGAAACTTATTAGTGCTGCTAGTGGTAAAAAATAGTGGAGAAAAGTTAGACAAGAGGTTCTTCAGGCACTCTTACGCAGAACAAGGGCAAAGGAAAAGTTTTAAAGATGAAAGAAATAAACACTAATTTATTTAAGCTTATTGGTTTAAAACTTGTTCTGCCCTCACAGGGCCTTCATCGGGGGGAAATAGTTGTTGTATGTCTGCATGCGTATGTCTGTATGTCTCCTGTGTTCCCCCAACACAATAATAAGATTTTATCATCTGAAACAGAGGTGCTTTTCCAAACTTACTCATGTAGCTCTAATAGTCTTATATTTTGGTCGTGCAGAAGAAATTTTCTTCATATTGGTATATTTCTCTCACAAAACCTTTATTTTTTTTCTCAGTCTTCTCTGTCAGTCTCCACAGTGCCAGACTACACACATATTCAGACAATGATAGACACTCAGACACATTCAAACACACACAGGCTGCGAGTCGCTCATGTCCGTGTCTTCCCCCCACACTGTCTGAACAACTGCGAGATGCTGAGTGAAACCTCTTTGCTCTTTCTTTTCTCTTTCCAACAGAGAGATCGTTTTGTGAAGCTCCTGGATCAGCTGCACAACTCCCTGCGTATCGACCTCTCCATGTACAGAGTGAGTCTCTTCTCTCAGCCACTGTTTTTCTATTCTTCACCACAGATCTATAACTTCAGTCCATCCCGGTGACATTTAAGTTTGTCCCCATTCATTCATATAAAAAGGACATGGTGGGTGGGGACACTGGGTATGAATCTGAACACAACAAGTCTTAACTTATAATCTTTTCAAAACTGAAGAATGTTTGTCTTTAACAAACATTTTACCACCCACTGCTGTCATTTGGCTACTTTATTTCCTCCAATATGCTCATGATGTTAAAAATTTCTCATCTCCGCTCCTCAGATGTTGTTTATTTTTCTCTCTCTTAAGTTTATTTTGGGGTTACAACAGTTTTTTTTCATATAATTCTTGTCTGGATGGTGGTCCTGTCTTTTCACATTCATTATGACTGTTAGCTCATAATCAGTTATGCAGTGAGATATTAAAAGCTGATTAAATTGGGAGCTCCATGTAATGCACATTAAAAAGGCACCTTGATTGAAAAAAGAAATCAGTTATAGAAACAAAGACCCTAAAAGGAAGATACACTGTGCTATCCAAAGATACAAATGAAGAAAGTGAAGTAAGTGCATCTGTGTGTGTGTCTGCAGAACAACTTCCCAGCCAGCAGCAAGGCTCGCCTCCATGACCTCAAGTCAACAGTAGATCTTCTCACCAGCATCACCTTCTTCAGGATGAAGGTAGGAACAAAATCAAAAATCACCGAATTGTGAAACAAAACATCAAATACATGCAACACTGCTTGACTGATATTATTACAGAAAACACTGCATATTTTTAAAAGCTGGCTTTCTTGAAGCTACTGCGAGGAACTTTCATATTGTGTTGATTTTGGAGGCATCTGTTGACAAAAGCCATAAGTCGTAGATATACTTGCTTTTCACTACGCGTTCACATACACACTGTGTGACACATCCATACGCATCATCGCTGCCTCGAGTATCCTGCGTCAATTTGGAGTAATGGTTGCGTACATCCTCAGAAGTTTACACTATGGGGCGCTCCTGTAGCTCAGTTGATAGTCCATGCATCCCATGCACTGAGGCAATCAGTCCTCTGCAGCGGCCGCTGGTTTGACCCCCGCCTGTGCTGCATGTCATCCCATCTCTCTACCTCCTTTATGTTCCTCAGCTGTCGCCATCCAACAAAGCCAAAAAAAACAAACAAAAAAAACATTTACAAAAGAAATTAACACTATGCGAACACAAATGTGTGGTTAAACAGTAACTATATCTTCAGCCTCAATGTTCCAATCATAATAACCACAAAATATTTATTTTAAATATTTATTTTAACTGGCTAATGTACTGCTCATTGTAACTTTGCCAGGGAAAATGTAAACACAGGCTTGTCTCATCTGGTTTCAAGGAGAATCTGACCCGCTGGCAGACATTAAGAATAACTGTATAGAAATCTCGCTGATGGTCTCATTTGCTTATGTAAGACATATGAAGGCGTTAGTATTAAATTGAGACTGTTTCAGAACCAGTTAAATTCTCCTTGTAGTAGTTTTAAACTGTGCATTGTTATATCGAAAACAGTTATTTTCAGTTTTATAACAGGTCAAAGACTTAATATTTTTCTGCAGAAGAAGTGCAAATGTATTGATACACAATGTTCTGTAAAATGAAGTGAGTCTGTGATCGTAGGTGTATGGATTGGGTGCACTTGACCTGCATCTGTATTTGGCACCTGTATTTTGTGTTCGCCTTTTCAGAGACAATTCCACCCCATGTTGATCTGCTGTTAGGTAGGTTTTGTGTTTATTTGTCATAGACAGTATGATAAATAGTGGACAGAGTCATAAAGTCACATGTAAGTTTTTGAAGAGCTGCTGTGAAGCTCACAGTGTGGTGGCTCTGCCTGTCACCATCTTGGCAGTGCCTGACTCTGCTAACTCCTGGTTAATATAAAAATAGGCAAAGAGGTGGACAGTGAGCGGAGCTGAGGCGGCTGAACGAATTGTTACCTAGCAGCTAGCTCCTGTGACACCGACCACTGGGCACACCCTTAATTACACACAACTTTAAGCCTTGTTATAACTTAAACAGGCGAGTTATATAAAAAATAACTCCTGTACGGTTGTCATGAGGTGGGAAATTAGCTTTAGAGACCAAAATCGTTTTTTGTGCCAGGCTGTAAATCTGTCTATTTCTGCTGTAAAGTTTGGTAATTTAAATAGGGGGTCCATGGGGACTGACTCGCTTTTAGAGCCAGCCTCCAGTGGTCATTCACTGAATTTCTGGCACATTGGCGTTGGCTTCATTTTTCAGCCTCAGACATTGCCAATTTTTCACTTACATGCATACAAAGTCAAAAAGGAAATGAAGTGTCTAATACTTTTCCTGGTGGAAGACCACCAATATCAGGCCCTGCTGTGTAAAATATGGCCTCTTTGTGGCCCCTAGAGCGTAGATCTGCCCCTGTCGAGACAATATCTAATCATAAGATAATCATAGTGAAGATAATCATACCCTAAACTCACACTTTTATTTCTTAACCTCAAGTCTCCACTCAACTGTTACTGCAAAATGCCCCAAAATGGCAGTATTTTCTGTAGATTGTGGTCCTTGTGAAGACTTTCATGGTGGCAGAAACACAAGAGCAAACACACACACACACACACACACACAGTGTTGCAGAATTGATTGCAGTCTCTGACTGATCTCTCTCAGAGCGAGCCTGTGCTGTCGAGTTCAGGTCTGTTAAGGGAAGATTGATTCCAAAGTTGAGGACAGAGAAAAGGTTGTGGATCTCAGTGTGTCTGTTATAATATTTATTTTCTGTTCCAGTTTGTATTGAAGCAAAACAAGCCTTTGAATCTCACTTTAGTCATTTTATAATATTTCCTTTGATGTGTTTTAAATGACCTCACAACTTGTGATCATTTATATTGTTGTTATCGTATAAAAAACATATTTCGTGTTTATCTGTTATTCTCCTATGAGAAACTCAAGAATATCTGATTAGTTTATATTACAGATAACCTGACCAAAATGTTAAGATACTGTCATATAATGTCATATGTCACTATGTGGCTATCTGGTGCAGGTCTTGGAGCTGCAGAGTCCTCCCCGGGCCGCCAACGTGGTGCGGGACTGCGTCAAGGCCTGCCTGAACTCCACCTACGAGTACATCTTCAACAACTGTCTGGAGCTCTTCAACCGCCAGTTCCAGCCCGCCGTCCAGCCAGTGAGTCGCTGAGCATCGACACACTTTGAGCTCCTACAGTAGACGATCTGGAGAAACAGGCCTGAAAGAAACGATTAAACTGCATGTCTTAATTACTTAGATTTTATTTCTCACTATGATAATTTAATACAAGGGTTGCTGCTTCCTGTTTGACAATTAACCTTTAATTACTACAAACCACAAAAATGTTGATGTCAGGCATCGCTACAGGAAAAGCCTGATAGTCAAAGACAGTGTGGTCAGTGTTGTGGTTACAGACTCGCCATAATTACCAGGCAGCAGTTCAACAGGATGAAACAGATGCAGCTTAGCCTGACAACCCCAGACTGTGAATTAGTCTGCTGATGCCAGGCTAAGCTGGCATTTTCTGGATCCTTAAGTTCATTTTTGATTTTCAGAGGGCGCAAACCAAAATGCAACTGGACACAACTGGGTAGACCTACAACCAGTCAAAACAACCAACTTGAGCAGCAACCAATCAGAGCAACGAAACGTGTGACGTAGCGCTGAGTGACACGTGCAGGTTGGGGCGTGCTTGGTCCGTTTTCAAGCAGAAATACAAACTTTCTCAAATTACAGCTAAACAGTACAGTGAAATGTGTTTCTGAAAACATTTGAGATGAGAAACAAACAATGCAGTAACAAAATCTTCATTCATATTTGATCAGCACTGCCTGGTTTGACCATTTTATCTGAGTCTGGACTTGTGATGCTCCTCTATCAGTCATGGGTGTAAATCTGTCTGAATGGGAGGGTGGTCAGACATATCCAGAGGGTTGGGTAGTAATGGGTTATATGTAATCAGGATTACTTAATCAGATTACAAAAAATAGGTAACTATAATCAGCCCAGATTACATTTCAATAATGTGTAAGTAGATTATAGTTACATTGTCAAGGATTACTTGATTATATTTTTGATTACATCATGAAAATATGGCAATTTTGAAACTTTTTCTCATGATTTCCTCTGCTCTGTTAAACGAAAAGTGTGTACAACATATGGGGTTTCATAAACAACTGCTCCGCAAAATGCAAAAATGCATTTTATTTGCTCTGAAAATGTTTTGAGATGTTTAAAAAGAAGACAGATCTTTTGTTGTTTTCTTTTTTTTGAGGAGGGGCAATCTTTTTAATGT
>JAJHUR010121232.1:1034-15050 GCA_027495735.1 Lutjanus campechanus | reverse complement strand
CTGATTTCATACAGTCAATGAATCCTTAACAAAGCTGCTTAGGTCAGCTCCAGAGAATGTACACATCCCCTTTGACCAAACCTTTACAACAGGAACCTGTACAGGTGTGTGTGATTGAGGTCGAGATGCACAGAGCAGGCACGCTGGGAGTCAGGAGACAATGAGACAATACATTCTCAAATACACTGATTATAGTTATATTCCTTGACTTTCTTTAACCGAAAATAGACTTCCACCTCAATAACCCTGTAACGTGTTTAAAGCTGGTCCTCAGTGTGTTGGATGATTAAGCTTGCCTTCTGACAGTTTATAATATTTAAAATAGAGTGCTGCTGTGTTCAGTTTCTGTCCTTGTGTACAGTATGTGTTTATACACATGCATGTAGACCTTGCATTTATATTTTGGTTAGATGCGAGCAATATGACCCTAAAATAATATCATAATATTTTAGGGTATTCTCTGATTTAGATATTCTTGATGATATGAAAAAACACTGATAAATATTTTTAGTTTAGAACTCACAGTAACTGTTGAGCTCTCCTCATGGGATTTTGGCTCATCTCGTACTCAGCTGGGTGCTTTTGTTTGAGGTGGTGAAATGAGTTTGTTGTATTGTTCCTTCCGCTGTTTGTCTTTTTGCACTTCTTAAATGTTACCGTAGATTATTGTGCATCTGCCACTTCTACACTACTGAAGTCACTTCCCTTTTTGGAACTAACTCCTCCACTGTAATATTGCCATTATCAAGATATGAATTTATAAAACTGCAATACTGCGGCAATCACAAATTAATTTTGGTCCTCAAGTACTCCAAAGATTGTTTACTAAAAACGAAAAAACAGGGATTCTGGAGGGATTTTGACAACGCCAAAAACCTTAAACTTCAACTGATACAAAACACTTCACTGGAAACCACGTAATACTCATGAAAAACAAACCAACTAAACAATTCAAAACCAAATAAAAAAGTAAAATGTTTTGCCCTGAACCCAGCTGTGATGTCAAAATAACAGTGCTCAATATAACTCTACCAAGATAGACCCTTAAAAATCCAAACCCACAAAATAGGCAACTTGACAGTCTTCTGTTTTCTCTCTGACTGTTTCATAACGGGTTAAAATTCCTTGTAGTAGCTTTAATGAAAATATGCATTATGTGTTTATTTTGTTTCCCACTTTTAAAATACAAAAGGAGCTTCTTTCCGGCCATCTGCAATATTTAAGATAACTGTTCATGAGAATGTTATGTCGCATCACTACTAGTAGCAAATTATTATAACATAGTTATGAAGAAGGAATATAAAATAGGAACATGGACTCAACATGCTGGTTTTAACAGTTTCAGTTTTACCAAGAAAACAAAATTGCTGCACTGGATTTATCTTTCCTTTTGTTTTTCTACTTTTGAGTGGATATGATTTTGAATCAAAGCTGTGATCGAACCGTACAAAAAAACAGAATAGCCTTCACAATCACATCACGGTCTCCGTGACAACCATGACTGAGCTTGCATGAAAGGCTGACAGAGTGTGATTTACAGTGGTCGTTTCTCTAGAGCCGCAGCTGAGGATTGGGTATTCCTGCTAATACCGTGGCTGCCTTCTCGATAAATATGATAATTTGCTGCAGGCTGCTGGGGAGGTGAACCAGCGCTGCAAGCAGGGAGAGGTTAGAGTCGAACATGAGAAAACAGCGCGGGTGGATGACTACACAGTTCACACGAGTACAGACACATGCACACATGGCTGCAAATGTACATCAGAAAAGAAAAGTGGAGGCACCTGATGTAATACAGAAAAGGATGCTAGCAATCTGTTTGCAGCAGTCTGCACTTTGCTTGTTCACCCCTTTAGAGCACTAAATGTCAAGCACCAGTGGCTTCTTTCAGTGACCACATCCACAGAGGCTTCAGATTGTGATTTATTTACATTGAAATTTGAATGCCTTAATGAAGAAGGCCACAGGAAGAGAGGATGGGCACCTAGAGAATAATATCCACAATATAAAATTTTATTGAGCTCAACAAGGGACACAGAGAGGTAATTGAAAGCAATATAAACAAATCATAAAGTTAGCTGGACAGAACTGTCTTGGGACAAGGATATATATGTGTGTGTGTGTATGTATGTGTGTGTATGTCTGCACATGCTCTACAGATGAGTGTCTTACAGCTTCAATTTAGAGTCCTGGATATTGGATTATCTCGTTCACATTGCTGTGAATGGCAGGGCATTAAAGAAAGCAGGGAGAGGGGAACAAATGGCTGACTCACGTCCCCTCAGGCAGAGGGCAACTATTCACACTTCCTATTGGTCTTGGTGTCTTGCTGCTTTGCTGTGCTCAAGTCTGGAGGAGCAAAAGGCTGGCTAGACGGATTTCTCTTCATTTTGCTATGAGCACTCAATCGCACAGGGGGTGCTGGTCAGTACCACCGATGCAGTCAGAAAGTTGTGTCACCTAGGTAGGCAGTACAGTAGTTTGTTCATCTTACAACATCTTTTACCTTTTGCTCAAGCTGGTACTGTAGCCACAGGGGCCAGACCGCCTCTCTCACAGTTACTCTCCATCCCTCTTTCCCAGAGAAAAAGACAAACCCCAGAAAAAAAAAACCAAAAAAACAAAAAGCAGCTAGGGCTGTTTCAACTGAAGTATTGATTTCTCTTTGCTTTCTCCCCCCCCTCCCACCCGCCCTCCCTCTAAGAGTGCTAGCCAAGCAGTCGGGCTTGGCACCAAAACATAATTATGAAAATGGACCTCTGGGTTGTTTCTTTTAATCTATCTGTACATTCCACAGTCCCTCTGCAACAGAAGCTATTTAAAAACTGTTTCAGGGGAATTGAAATGTTTAACCCACTGTACTGTAAAGAATGGTATACTTATTGGTGCCACGACATTGGTTGCTGTCTAAATCAAGTGTGGAACAGAGGCGTCACTGCTTTTAGCCAAAATTGTCAGGAAATGCCTTCACAATCCACACCGGACTCACATTGTATGTTGTTAGCAGACCCGCAGACTTCTGACTACCAAGGCAGAGCGAGATTTGAGAGCTCGATAGTTTCTGTCAAACGCTGGCATCAATTTGCACTGTGTGGCACCCATGACAAAGTGCCTGAGTCAGACAGCAATTGCTGCTCCCTCCCCAACTTACAGTTCAATGGCCAGTGAAACCAAAATGACACAGCCAAAATCAGGCCCATTTTCAAGACATTAAACTCTGCAGCACAACGTGAGATACAGTAGCTGCAGTATCAAAACTGAGCCCTTGCTCAAGGTGTTAGTATTGCGTTTCAGTGCAAAATGCCACAAAGTAAAACCTAAATTTGGACTGCCTTTCTATACTGGTTGATAAATTAAGTTCAGTACCATTTTACAATAAGATTACGCTTATAATTGATTTACAAATGGCTTATTATTAGGTTATTAATTAGGTTGTAAACATTTTATGAATCATTAACAAGCTATTAGAACACATTACATAGAAATGGCAACATTGACCTGTTGCTTGCCAAATAGTGAGCCCACATTTAATTGTGCTGTTAAGCTTCAGATCTCATTGCTTACTCAGCTCAAGTCGTCTCTCCATCAACAGCATTTATATCTGTCAGCTTCATCAGATATTTTTTATTTTTATTAAGTTGCACCACCAGCTTATCTTAACAGTCAAAAAGTTTCACTTGGCATAGATGAGAGCAGCCCATCTGGCCCCTGCATCATGCCCCTGCCCCTTTTTGGGTAAAAGCAGCCCCTCTAATTTGACTGGTGGTAAATATAAATTCTTCGCAGATTTAATTGCATAAAATAAGAAGACTGTAATGCCTTTTAGCTTTTAGGAGCCCAAATCCTATGGCCAGTCAGGCAAACAATTATGTTATGTTGTTGCCGGCCAACGATCTGGCTTGTGGCGGCCAAGTGGTGACAGCAATGCCGCTTTTTGATCCTTCAATGTTGGCTCTTCATATCATTGTGAAGTAAAATTCACAAAATCTGAGCTGGGATTAGACCGTCATGAGAAAGTTTAATCTAACCTACTGATGATGTGTTGTTGCAGTCGTAATCCTAAATTAGGGGTTGATGAGAGCCCTTCAGTCTGCCTCCATCAAAGTGGACGAACCAGAAATACACACCTACTTTACTGAATGTATTCTTCCACTTTTGATGTTGTTAAGACACATGTTTTACTGTTTTGGTAATCTATCCTTACATTAAACTAATTATATCTGAGGCAAAGCAAAACCATTGTCTCTCTCTCTAATGCGGCAACCTTCTGCTATGACCTGAGAGAAGCAGAAAAGAAGTTAGTTTTAGCTACATGTCCCACGTTACTTTAGGCTATTTACAAGGTTCATTTTAGGCATGGTGCCACTAGTTTTTTCCAATTTGGCGCCGGCACTTTCACAGCGATGTGACATATGGCTGGTCTATCAAATTAACATATCAAATTACCAGTTTCACAAACTAAAGCTTTGGCAATATTGTTTACCTTCACATTTTCAGCATGCACTGTTTTACACTTTCCATTAAGACTTGTTTTTGCAGGTTATAAATGGTATTAACTCATTAGTAAGATTATTTAATTGTAAGCAGTAACTGGAACTTGCCAAACAGAGAGCCTACATCAATGTATGTAAACTGTGTTGTAAATTGTTTATAATTGTTAATTAATAATTTATAAAGTATTTACAATCATATTAACAACATAATAATAAACCATTTATACGGGTAGTGCAATTGTAAAGTGGTACAGAAATGGCATTATTCCAAACATCGGGTTATAATGCAAGATTTGCTCTGCAACAAGGTCAAGCAAGTTGTGATGCTTCTGTATTTTTGAAGCTTCACTTAATGAGCATGTTTATGTAATCTATATCACCTTAGTTGCATCTGGCTTTTTATAGATTGGAAAATTATCACCCCACTTCATACAGGACTAGATTCTCAGTTGATCCAAATGATCTATAACACCACAGTGCAATCTCAGACAAAATGTGAACACGGCAAGACCTTGACATTTCTCCACATCACATCCCTCTGCCTCCTCACATCTGTCTAAGGCACAAGAAAAGCATGATTAGTCCTGTTGGATAATAGATGCACGCAGTGGGAAAGGTCACCAGTTGTCGGGCCCTTAATGCCTCAACCTTTAAATTGGAGGATGGGCGAAGAGAGATTAAATAAAAAAAATTAGCTCTGAGGATAAGAGATGGTGGCACTGATGATTTATAAGAATCAATAATTACTCATTCCATGTCATACACATGTGAAGCATGGTGGGGAAATGTAAACATCACACCTCAAGGGCGAGGAAAAACTCTGCTTTACATCCTTCCATCTGCTTACAGAGGGAAGAGGGAAATGTCAGCTAACATAAGCTGTCCTCTGTGAGTGCTGAAATGAGAAACTCATGCATTAAAGAAAATTAAAAGAGCTGATGTGATTGATTTTATTAGCATCACATAATTTTGCGCCTACTTTCCCGTTTGTATGGAAGCCAAGTTTTCTACATTTAAGTCCTGTAAAAAACAACATACGAGTCCTTCAGAGAGCCCAGATGCGTCAGATGGACTTTTTGATCTGATCTATCTGGTGTATTTGTATCTTAGGAAGTCTTAATGTGCCGATGGAAATGTCACATTGATTCCTGTGCTTTTATACTAATGCTTGTGTGATTTTCTCACAGGTGAGAACAGGGAAGTGTGAAGACGTGAAAGGCCATCATGGCACAGGCTGTGAGCAGAATTAACAGCAATTAAAATAGTCTTCTATCCCGACGGCCATTAGTCCTTCTTCATCTCTGTATATTATTCCTTGCCGGGTGTTAATAAATAACACCTCATGTATAATGCAGTCCACACGTAAGCTCTTGCAGATATTTGAGCAGTTTTATAAGTATAATATCTGCAGTGATATACAGTACACTGCAGTACTCTGTGTATTGCGAGCAGCTACAGTTCTGCACAGTGATAAAGACGTGAAGTGATAAAAGAGTGATGAAACAGAGAGCATATAAGAAAAAGTGATAAAAAGGAGATCTGGAAACTTTTTCTATGAGCCATTTTGTCTTCAGATAATTTCCTCTCCTGTCACTTCATACAGCTGAATTCTGGTGACATTAGGATGAAAAAAGAAATCATGGTAAACATTTCGTTTTCCACAACAGCCTTTATGAAGACAAACGTTTTGTGCTGCGACTGTTAGCGACATTGCACATCTATCTTTGATTGATGTCAGTTTTACAAAAGGCCGTTAACGTGTTTCAAATTACAGCAGTAACGTCTTGGTTCACTTTTTGGCAGAGGACATTCACTGAAATAATACTGTATATGAATTGCTGTAAATCTAAGGACCCGGTGACCAGACAAAATCAAATCTGCAATCACCAGCAGCCTTTGATGCAATGGCTTTAGCTAATTACTTCATTAAGGAGCAGACATAACTTTTGCCCTGGGTTGCCAATTAATGTGAACCCTGAAACCAAATGTGTTATAGGTGCTTTTCTTACGTAGCAATGATAAACTATAAATTGTCAGTCCAATTAATTTAGGATTGGTGTAATTAAGCTTTGGGAAGTGAACACTGCTACACCTATTGCTCCTTGGGGAGTACTGTATGGACATTTCCATGGTAAATAATGCTCACACTCTTCACTTTCCACCTTGAGAACGCTCTTTCACATAAAGAACTCATTAAAACATGTTGCAGTCATCAACCACTTTTAGGAAACGATTGCCTTAATGTTGCCTTATGACCAGCTGGGGTCCAGCCCGTAGCATTTAAGGTTATTTCCACAGTATAACAGACGGCAGGTTGTAGGAGTCACCATCAGGGCATATTTGCAGCTGCCATCCCTTGGGTGTTGTTGCTGCACTGTGTAATTGGATATTTGTCTTAAAATCAGGCTGTCTGGTTGGGCTTTACAGATGAACCTAGACAGAAACTAAGTTGGCTTTATATATAAAGATCCTGATTGTTCTTCATCTCAAAGAGTTCTTCAGTGGTCTGTTACTAAGCAATAAAACAGTTCATGTAAAGGTAAATAACAGCTTTGGTATCTTTAGTCATTTTGAACAATTTAAAATAGATGAGCTCACTTCTTGTCTCTGTGGCAGAAAGAAAATGTGTTTTTCTCTCGCTGTTCAGATCGAAGTCTGATGACATATCCTGACATGGTTCAATTTTCTAAACACTACTGGTTGGTCAATATACTGACACCCTATAAAGCAGTGAGTAAAATACTGTGTATGTTTAAGGGTTAAACTCTCATATCAGTGGTCAAACACATCCAAGATAGATAGATAGATAGATAGATGGATGGATGGATGGATGGATGGATGGATGGATGGATGGATGGATGGATGGATAGATAGATAGATAGATAGATAGATAGATAGATAGATAGATAGATAGATAGATATTTAAAAAATATGATTTGAACTTTTCCCTTACTAGTGAGACTTTGAGTGAATGACTCAATGAAAAATTAATTTCCTCAATGTTGGCGCTTTCTTATTTCCTTTGTGGCAAATCAGTAACACACCAATAGCATTATTGGTGAATGAGCCTTAATAACTGCTGGTCTCAATGGGACAGCTGACTTTTCTGTTTGTCAGTCTCATCAACACAACATTCATAAATAAGCCAACAATACCCCATGCACTGTTTCTCCAGATGATTCTACCAGTGTTTTTTCCCCCCTCATATTATATAGTTAACTGGCTGGAACTAAAGTAGCTTCTGACAAATATGTTTTTGACTGTAAAACAGGGAATAACACACTATCTGGAAACCAGATTGAATGAATTTTACTATGAATTGCTGTATCCTAACTACCACTTATTATTTTATCATTTTATTTAAGTGCCCAAAATTCTGTGTGAGCTGTGTGTGCCTCAAAGGTTCCAATAATGCAACAAAAATAGCAGTGTCCATGGCATGTAAACAATTTTCTGCTAACAGTAGCACTACTTCTGCTGATTTAAATGACTGTTGCAATTTTTTTCTTACACTTGGTTATTATATGAACTATAACTTTTTTTATTTTATTCATTTTATTAACTGCTTCTTGTTTTATCTTTGTGTATGTTGATCTGTTGCCTCTGACATATAATTACTTTAGTCCTGCCTGTGAGTTTTGGAGTTGTGTATATGGACTGCATAAGCTTAAAATGATTTCTCGTGATCAATAAAGTTGCCTGAATTGAATCTAACAATCCCACAATGCAATGTGGCACATTTTATAGATGTTAAACTGACGATTGCAGGACTCTACCCTGTCAGTTGTGATAGTTGACAAATTAATGATTCATTAGTGTCACTATAAAGTACACTACTATTTGTCATAAAGGTAGTATGAAAAGGAGTATGAATAAGTAAGCACGGTTGTGACTTTGGACACAGCACCGCATGTGACGATGCTTCATTCATGCACTAAACTTTAAGGTTCAGTGTGAAACACTTTAGAGGATCTATTGGCAGAAATGGAATATAATATTCATAAGTATATTTTCATTAGTGTATAATCACCTGATATTAAGAATCATTGTGTTTTTGTTGCCTTAGAACGAGCCATTTATATCCACAGAGGCTGCAGACCACCTTCACAGAGTCTGCCATGTTTGACAGCGATGTTTCTACAGCCGAGAATGGACAAACTGATCATTGGCTCTAGACACTGCTTTTTCTGTTTTGCTTAAATTTGTGGCCGCCACAGTTTCTCTTACACACTTGGAGGGGGAGAGTGAGATGAAGTGTTTGCAATCTGCCGCTAAACCCTACACACTTGTCTTTTAAACCTTTGCAACACTGACCGACAATGCTTGACCCCAACACCACACCCTTTTCCCAAGCACACATTACTGCTACACTGTTAGCCACATTTAAAATGCAGTCAGTTAACAATTTATAAGAAGTACAGTAGCCGGGCATTGTATCACTTAGAAGTGCCAAGCAACCAGGCAGATAATCATATCATTTCACTGGTTCAGTGAATGGATTGGGAAAACACATGCCCCTGTTTGCCAAGCTGAGGGTGAGTAGTCGAGTATGTTTTAGATGTGTGAGTGCAGAAAGGCACCTCAGCCTAACACAGGAAGTTAGGTGAAAAAAAAGGACACGGTGACAACGAACATTTTAAAACTTGGATGTGTTACTCCTGCTAAATTACTCATCAGAGCTGGGAGTAAATCTTCTGCCATAAACCTTTGCCACCCAGATGAAACAGAGTTTCGGGGTAATTGGCTGGAAATGGTAAGGCAAAGAATTTCTGGATTATTTGCCATGGTAACAGTTGTCTCTTCTCTTCAGTTAACACTGTTGTGCAACTTTAGTCCCCTCATGTTTTCTCTTTATTGCTGCCCCTCTTGCCAGAATTAATTCACTGGAGCAAGAACTGAATTCTAAACTGAATGAAGAGTGTTGATATGAATTTATATGCTGTGGGCAAAGCAGTTAAGTTGTGCTTTAAGAGCATTTGGGTAGCACTCCATTTGACAGCACAGTAATTACAAAGAACTTACTACTTACTGAACAGTTAATGACTGTACAAAAGTCAATTACATGACGTTACAGCAGGGAATATTGTAATTACAACAGTAACGTAATTATTACTTACTCTTTATGGAAAAGTAAGGTCTGTTTTTAACATACAGTAATATGCAGTGCAGCAACATGTCATTAGTCCCCATTTTACTACTCTAATTATCTAGACAAATGTCTGAGTGCAAGTAATCACTAATGGGTACAGTGGTATGAAATACATGAAACTGGACTATATATAAAGTACTGTTGTTTGCTGGGTCAAATTAAATATTCTTTTGGTTACATTAAACTGTAATAAAAATGAAACCAAAACTAAATATTTTTTGGAAATGTGTGTGTGTTTTTTTTTTTTGGGCAATCCACAGCGACTATGTCAGTGACCTGAGGGTCCCAAGTGTCCACCCCGTGAACACCACTGTGGTTATACGCGATCAGCAGGAGGCGTGAGCAGAGGGGGGTGGACGGTGCAAAGTGCCAAATCATCCTCCATTTGAGGCAGAGCCGCATCCTCCCCTTCATTTTCTCCTCTCCCCACCCCACCAAAAGTAAAGCTCCCCTCTGGAGAGAGAACGGATGGCTCCTTCTGCTCCATTAATCTAATGACAATGCCCCGTGACTAAGACCAGCTTAGCAGGCATTGCTCATCCCCATTGGCTCCTCTTTCACTTAGCATGCCATCTATGCATGAATGCAACAGGGGCAATGACAGCAAAGGAGGAGGAGAAAGAAAATAAAGAGAGACGGAGTTGCTGCAAACAATGGGCAGATTACATTGCACTGGTGTCCATGGTTACCGAAGGATGTCACACGTGCGTACTGATAAAGGGTTTGATGAACTGTATTTAGAAAACTGTCAAAATAGTGCTGAGAAAAGTCCTTAGATTTACCAGAACTCAAATCTGTAATCATCATTGTACCGGGATGAGTAACAATGCAACACCCTGTCAGATAGAAAAGGAAACATTTCCAACAACAAATAACCTGTATAAGATGTATGAAAATTTCTTTTTGCAGTGGTATCAAAAAACTCTAGCTGCCAAATAATTGTAATGGATAGACCATCTATTTCAGCTGTTTACTTATATTTTGAGTAAGGGGCCATCAAAATAAAATTCATTTTCTCCCTGCTCCTTCTTGTTCATGAGATGTGCAAAAGGATTTGTGTACTGATTGTTTTCTGTTGATGTGCATTACATGAGCAGAAAAAAACAAAAAACAAAAAATGAAATGAAATCAGATGAAAAATGAATAAATAAAATCTGAAAGGACCACCTTCCACAAGTGGACAATTTCTGTGATGTCATATGCACCGTGGAGTTTTTTGTTAAAATTTGCCTTGTCACTGTTGATCTACTGCCTGCTCTTGGCGGGAACTATTGGACCTCTGTATATAATATTATAAAGATTATGGTTTGAAAAGTGCTGTCAGATAATTTCTGTTATAATTTGGCTCTATACATATAAAACTGATTTGACTTTTCAAGAACTATGTCTAGGAGTCATCCTGGGTATGTGACCACCACAAGAACTGTGACTAACTGCTTGACAACTCACAACAAGTCATAATATTGTCTCTCTCATTAATGCTAGACAAGTTAGCGCTTCATCATCTAGCAATGAAGTCATTCCTCTTTGCTGTTACTGTAACCACTCTGCATCACAAACTGAATGGGAGAGAATTTACATAATTACTACTTTTCTGGCCAAATGAACGCACAAAACTGCAATCTAGTTTTGCAGCAGTGTAATAATAGTCAATAGATAGAGTCTACCCTGAACAACAAAATCACTAGCTATTCAGTACACATTTGGAGCTCAGCTATGGTGCCGCCTCAAGTTTAATTCAGGCTTTAGGTGACTATGATGTGCTTCAGTTCAGCCTTGTGGAGTAGGTAGTAGAAACATCCCCCTCCATCTGACGCCTCTGGGAACATTAGTGCTCCGCGGTGTATGTGTTGCTTGCTGATGTCCGCAGGAGAACAGGCTCTGTGTATGTTAGCCGAACGTCTCATAGGAGAGATGTCTGCTTCAGCCTAACCTCCGGGGAAATAGCGACCAGAAGCTGGCTGTCAAATAGCAGAGCTACTGGCCCAGAATAGCATGGGGTCAGTGTGGAAAAATAGGCCTCCCACACAACAAGAGCAGACAGGCCTTCTTAACTAAATGTGTGACACTCTGAGTCAAGCTAACTGCCAAATATTCTTACCCACATTAAGAGTTGATGTAACAAATTTGTTTGGGTGTGACATTGCAACATAAACCCATGTAAACCCACGGCAGTTACTGAAGTTATCAATGACAGGAAGAAGTTCTGTCACCCCTGGAGGTCAAGGCAATTCAACTTTATTTGTATTACAATAATTTACTGTGACAAAAGCTTCACAAGGCTTACATTATGAAACATGTAATGAAAATGACACCTTAGAACCTGCTCTGAGAATTAAAAAAAAAAAAAAAAATCAAAAGTGAGAGAAAAGCTGATAAAAGGCCATGGCTTTTTTTTTTTTTTTTTAAATGATCAGTATGAATAAAATGGAGCATGCAAAAAGAACTACCCTTTTCATCT
This sequence comes from Lutjanus campechanus, assembly GCA_027495735.1. NCBI lineage: Eukaryota > Metazoa > Chordata > Actinopteri > Lutjaniformes > Lutjanidae > Lutjanus > Lutjanus campechanus. The sequence continues at coordinate 2,950 of JAJHUR010121232.1, read as the reverse complement.
TGACACAATGTAAAACAAAAAGAGAGACTGAGTTCAGCTTATTTGATGAAATTGACGTACGTGCATGATTCTTGCCATTTTGGGCTGTATCCATCACAGTTGGGTGATTTGTTACAATTTTCCAACTGGCCATTTTCAGCGCAGCAAATCATGAATATTCGAACAGTAACTCTAAATTAACTTACAAAATGTCAAGAAAATAAATATTCTTACACCTATGTTCCTTATTAAAAAGAAAAATACAACTGTACACCTTTTGAATCCAAGCTTTCTCTTTTACTGAACTATGAGGAGCTTAATAGCCTTGATAACTCATTGTAAAACAGAATTCATTCAAACCCAATGGAAAAACAAAATAAAACTCACCAAAACCATCTTGGTTAGTCTTTTCACTGTTCCAAGATTCACCAACTCTGGTTTGGTTGAAATAAATACTTAATACACTGCGTTAGATTTAAAAATACTCTGGCTCTACAGGCTGTTTTCCACTCACTCGTTCTTGGGCTCAGTGGGTGTGTGCTGTGTTTGAGTTTACTTATTGTAAGCTGCTATGGAGAAAAGGGTAACCCAAATAAATGAAATGTTGTTCAACTCTGTATCCTTGTGGCCTAGAAGTTTAGGATTCTTACCACTGAACTGTGATCTGATGACTAGCTAATAAAGCAAAAAACAAAAACAAAAAACAAACAAATAGAAAAGATACAAATAAAAAAGATGTACAGAATCATAGAGAATAAAATGATGCCCAAAATGGTTACTTTAGGTACACAGTAAAAATCATAATGTAAATATATAAAGTTTATTGATTCCAGCTAATTAAACTTAGAAATTCTAGTATCTATTTTCAGAACACTTCAGAACTTACAAACACAAGTTCTTCTAACTTGAAATATTTTAACTTGCAATAATGTGTTGAATGAATGTAGTGGGGCAAGTTCAATTGACACATTAAATTAAGTTTCCAAAGGAACATGACCAACACATTAGCAGACTTTCCAATGTGCGCTGTTTGAGAGTTAAACTCTACTGTGACTCTTTTTTCTTTAGTTTGAAGAAAACATTTATGATGGAAACTTGCTGTGTGTCTCTAATACACTTTAAGATAAGTCATGGTTGCTTGTTTCTACAATAACAAAAACACTGCAAACCCTGATGACTTAAGAGTTGTTGATTCAACTTCATATCCTAAGCTTTTTGAACATGTTTTCTCAAGTACATCCAAATAATATAGTGTATATGATATAAAGTTTGCTGGCCTAGAAAAGTTTATTGTTTTCAATCATTACAAAACTACCTCAGCCTGCTTTTACAAATTCAGTCAACTTAAAATTCTAAGGCAGTTTGGATACTATATATAATTTTTAGCTTAAAACAAACAGCTTATTTTTACAGTGTATATGCATTCATATGTATTTGAAGTGAACCTTTTAAGCATTGTCTTTTTATTATTTTTATATTTTATTCCTTGCAGAAGTGAATGTTATGGAATTAAATCAAACTTGAAATCTATTATGACACTCCAGCTGTAAAAGCAGGGTTTTATTTTAAAGTTTGTCACAAATAATCCTGATCAGGGGTCTGACACACCCCTGGAAACACCCTTTTGCCTATTTCAGGATTGTTTTGGGGCAAAAACGTTCCTACCTCGATGACTCAGGCTTGATTGAGTGTTCTTCTGCTTTATTACCCAGGGGGATGTTTGTTGCCATGGTGATAGAGAAAGCAGGAGCTGATACAGTATTTCATTATTGTCTGAACAAAGAGCAAAATGAAACATAATTTGCCATTCTGAAAGACAGACAGGAAAGGATTAAAATTTTCTACCCTGCTGTATCATTTGCCTGTTGAGCGGAAAAAGACAAGTTTTTTAAATTCTGCATTGTTCATGTCAGCAACTGTTGATGTCAGCGATTACA
>JAJHUR010121224.1:5748-22492 GCA_027495735.1 Lutjanus campechanus | reverse complement strand
AAAAAAAAAAATACAATATCTGATAATTAAAAAACTCTTCTTTTGTTGCTCCGTTCTCCTTCCACCTCGTTTTTCTTTCCTCCAGCAGCAGCGGCGGCGGCGGCAGCGATGGCGGCAAATCCTATTCGCACCTGAGACGGACAGAAAAGAGAAGAGAGAGAGAAGAGAAACGCATTTTAAAAAAACTGTCAAATGTTTCTCGGCACACGGGAAATGTCAGTTTCACAAGAACTCAGATCATTCCCAGCAAAAAGAGGGGAAAAAAAGGAGGAAACAAAAAAAAAAGTAAAGAGAGGGGGATTAAAAAGCAATTGTTGTGCCAGGAGCCGGTGTTCCTGGTCGCCTGGTGCTGCTGGGAACTGGGACACGTTGTGAAATAACGGCGGACCTGACCGGCCGGCGCTCTCTCTGCTAATCCACGTAAGAGGGAAACTGTGTTAAAGTTGTGTTTGTGTGGGAGTGATTAAACGAGGTAGTCGTTATGATTACAGGAACAGGACAATGGATGGTAACACACACACACACAAACACACACACACACACACACAGATGAATTCCCTTTTGTTACATACAAACAACCATAAAGTCTCAAATAAACGTTGAGCTGCAGAGAGAAACAGGTTTTATTATCATATTTCAGTTTTATGTTCTGCTCCTGTTTTAATCATTTCAATCAACAACAGCAGTAAGGAAGTTTCAGTATTTGGTTTTTTTTTTCATTGATTTTATGTCCTGACAACTGTCGTTTACATTTTCAAATTCCTCTTTAAAGGCGCAGTTCACCGCAAAATCAAAAATACATATTTTCCCCTCCGTCCCGTCGTGCTTTTTTATCCATCAAGATATGTTTTTGATGAGAGTTTTGGAGCTATCGGCCGTGGAGATGTCTGCTTTCTCTCCAAAATAATGAGACTAAATGACACTCAGCTTTCGGTGCTCAAAGCACCAAATAAAATACAATAAAAAAAAAAAGAAAACCGTCTCTTTCCAAAAATCATTACCTGTTTACTCAAGATAATCCACAGACCTTGTTGTGAGCAGTTTCATGTAGGAAATACTTTCTCTCTGCAGCAAAAATCTACTGGAATTACTTTCTTTCTACTAGAGACAAAGTACTGAGGTTTGAATTTTTCAAATATATTTTTGGTGCTTTGAACACCACAAGCCGAGCACCATCTAGTTCCACTGTTACAGCTGATATATATATAAACAGCACCACAGGCCAGAAGTAAAATATGTATCCTTTGATTTTAGGTTGAACTGCCCCTTTTACTTTCTCCAGCTGCAGAGAGAACCAGGCCTTTAGAAAAAATCCTCCCTGTTTTCTGTTGTGTTACAGTTTTAATTGGATCCAAACTCAACATATCAATCAACATCAGCAGTGAGGAGGGTTTAGTTTAGTTTTTTCATTGATTTTATGTCCTGACAACAGTCATTCACATTTTCAAATTCCTCTTTAAAGGCACAGTTCACCGCAAAATCAAAAATACATATTTCCCCCTGTCCTGTAGTGCTGTTTATCCATCCAGACAGTTTTGGAGATATCAGCTGTAGAGATGTCTGTCTTCTCACCAACATAATGTGACTAAATGACAGTAAAGCGCCAAAAATGTATTTAAAAAAAGTTTCATGTAGGAACTACTTTCTTTTCTACGACAAAGAAACATGTTCCATTTTCCAATTCTTCTTTAAAAGGAACAATGTGTGCGTGCAAAAATTACTACAGCAGTCTGATTTGTGAGTTGGAGCCATAGACTGTATATTAAATAGGTTGAAATCATGTTTTATATGAAGCGTATGGTTGAAGTGAGCTGTTTCCCGCCCTCCTCCCTCCTCCCCAGACATGACAAGAGACCGGCGGGCTGCAGGAGCTCTGCAGGACGCGCACAACATCATAATTTGGCAATAACAAGCAAGGACGAGTCGTCAATATAAAGTTTGAAAAGAAAATACACACTCTGGAGTTTGAGTTCAGCGGCTGCCTGTCTCACTGTCTCACTGCCAAACTCCATTTACGTTTTGCTTAATTTAACCGTTATAAACTATCTACTGCTTCTACAAGATTATTAACGATTTCTTACAGCTCATAAACAGACACAAACTCTTTTTGCACACATTCGGCATTAATTTGGGCTCTACATTGATTAATGTGAAACAGACATACAAAACAACAGAAATTTCAAAGGGGGACACTGCGGCTGTCGCGTTCATGTCAAGTGAGGAGAGTATTTTGCCTTAATGTGTTTCTTTGATCTCTGATGACAAATCGTGGCCAGTTTTGATTTATTACAGTAAATAAAATACAGATTTTTCCTTCACAAAACGACACGAACAAACCAACCAATCAAGGCAGCGGTAGAGCAGCAACTCCTGTGTTCTGAGATGTAAAATTAGTGATTTCACGCATGGAGTTTGGTTGGTTTGGAGACAGTGATCTTAGGTTTCTTATCATTAGGTGTCTAAAACATATTTTGCTGCTGACCATGTCCACAGTGGTACATTGCTCAGCTTCCAACATCGGTGCTCCTGCTGCGTATCGACCTCCATCTACTGCAGGTAACACACTGATTATGGAGAAGTACCTCAAAAAGGTGAACTGTCCCTTTAACGAACAGTCCCTGTTTGTTTTCCTCTGAGCTCGCTGCTCATATTGTGAAACTGAGCAGTGATGAAATCATCGTCTCCAAGTTAAAGAGAAAAACGAAGCGTTTCTGTTCAGCTGGACGAGCTGTGAACAGCTGTTCAATCAGCTGTACAATCAGATACTGTTACACAACAGCTGACAGTCCAATATGGCCGACAGAGGCTGTGTGTCATTACCCTCACATACACAAACAGCACAATATACAGACTGATACGTGTCTGCAAACACCAAATGCAACAGTATTTTCTCAGATTTCCAAACTTTAAAGGACCTAAACAAGACGTTATGTTATACATTTAATTTTATAAAGAAATTTCCAGATTTCTATTGGTCAAAAGTTTATAAGACTCAAGTTTAACTTTAAAATCTTTAACTCTGGAGGGGATGACATGTTACAGTAATGTTTGGGCTGCAACAATTCTGCAATTGACTCATTATTTGGTCCAAAAAATGTCAGATAATGGTGAAAAACTTCTATCAGTGTTTCTCAAAGTCCAACATGACGTCTTGTTTGGTCCACAACTCAAAAATATTCAGTTTACTGTCAGAGACGAGTAAAGAAACCAGAAAATATTCACATTTAAGAAGCTGAAATAAGAGAGTTTAGACTTTTTTTTCTTGATTAGTCGGAGATTAATTTAATATTCGATAAATAATTGATTTATTGTTGCGGCTCTAAGATAAGATAAACTTTATTGATCCCACACCGGGGAAATTCACATATGAACCTGATTTGTCATTATTTCGGTGCTTGAACATTAAATGGTTGTAATTGCAAATAATAAATTATTAACCATTATTCTTTGATGAGTTTACTCAACAATCTTTGAAGAAGTTTTTTGGGGGGTTTCTAAAACGTAAAGATTCAAGTTTATCTCAAGAAGAAACGTTAATTATTTCAAACTTCAAACTTTTTTCAAAACTTGGACTCAAAACTTAAAAATCTATCGAAACAAGTTACCTTGACATTTTGAGTTTTCTCCATGTTTTTTTATTTTTACGGTGAAACTACTCAGCCCAGACTGGGCATGATGGGAAATGTGGGTCGTCTTCTACATGACACGGCAGAGCAGGAAGCCAGAGAGCAGCACATTCTGCTCCTCCTGGGTTATAAAATGTAAATATATTTATTCAGTGCCTTTTTATTGGGCATCAACCCCCTGTTTACATGCCTATTGTCAAAAAAATAGACCTGAGTCATAAATCAACACCTCAGGTGTGTTTTTACCGTAAGTGTTGCAATATAGAGGCATTTGCGGAGATTCTGGGTTACTTGGAAACGATCTTCTGATCACTACAAAGTCTGCTGCAACTGTGTTGTCTCCCACCCAAGCAACAGAGACACAGAGTGTCCCTGTAACCATCGTAAAAGCTGTCAGTCTCCAGCCTGAGGCGCACAGAGCGAGGGGGATTCAGAGAGACGCTGTGCTGCTGCTGCCAGAGGAGTGCTGACTAAGATTACAGCATACATGGGAAAACATTACAGAATAATAGATCTGTGTATATTTCTCTCTTTTCCACTGTTGATCTGAATACCCCACTAGATTTGTTGGTCGTTGTTTGATTCATATATTAAATATTTTGGCAGTAAAACAGACTCTATAGGTGGGCTGTGGACCAAACCACTGTGAGGTTTTTGACGGGGGAGCACGCAATCTTTCAAAACTTGAAACCGCATTGTTTGGAATTTATAATTAGCACAGGTGCTAAATCTTACTAACAGACATTGACTAGACACTGTCAGACAACAGTGGTTATATTTTAATTTTTTGATCAAAATCCCTGGATATTGGTCGGGACATGTCCCTGCCGTCCCCACCCAATTCTACACTTTTGCCATGAACAGCATTACCATCTTCTTCCATGTTTGAATGCCTAGTTGCTCTTCTGCAGTTATTTTAGTTAAAGTAATGAAGGGCAATGCATAATTATTATAATATTGTAAAGTAACTTGTTACTTTTGAAGGACACTAACAAGTAATATGTAATGTATGACATTAAAACTAATTTGCGCAACACTGCTACACAACAAAAAGAACTCATAGCATGCGACGAAGGGTGTCACAATTCCCCAAATCCACGATTTGACGTAACTTTTGATTTTAAGATCACAACCCTTTTGCATGGACAGCTATGCCATTGTGAGACTATCAAGTTTTGAATTTTAAAGATCAACAGATCATTGGTTTTATGCCCTGACAACTGTCATTTACATCTTCAAACTCTTAAAAAGATGTTTTTGAAGTTGTTTTTACCTTCGGACAAGCACCGGATGTGCCAAGGCGGGTGAAGAGAAAAACTGAAGGACTGACTTTTGATTCTTAAAAACTGAAAGCTTATTTTCATTTCCATCCATTTGCTATTTAACATTTAAACTGTCAGCACCATCACAAGGACAGCTACATCAGATGAACCTTGGCTTACATTTAAAAGTCAACAGTGTCAACTAAATGTCACAGAAGTTGCCTTGTTGTTGACAGAAAATTGTCCGACTCAAGACCATCCATTAACAAAAGTCATAAGTCAAACAAACAGAGCGACATCTTTCTCTGAGCACAGAGGAGATGATATTAGAACACAGTTCTCTTGATTATGGAGGTCTTCAGTCTTGATTGTTTGTTGGTTAGCAGGTTATTTCAACACATTAACACGTTTCAGTTTAATTTATAAGAATGTTTGTCCGTTTGCCAAAAGATGAAGATTTTTGTTCTTGATGCAGGTCCAGCAGTTTTTGTTAAAAGGATGTGGTAACATTGTGTGAAAGGCCATTTTTATCACTGCTGCAGTGACCTGAATGAAACACATTGTCATGATCATCACTGTGTGTATCTGGATAGAGAACCGCTGATAGAAGTATTCTGAACACCTTCTTTTATTAAAGAGTATTAAATATAAAAGTGGAGGCCTGTGCAGCCTTGGAGGAGGTCTGAGTTTTCTCAGCGCTTTCTAGTGTAACATATTGATCTCTCTGCTATTTCGATGCACTACACTGTCATTACACATGGATAGAAAAAATTACAGGCTTGATGTAACATCAGGACTGCAGCTTTGAAAGTTGAAGCCCTGAAAACATTTGTAGACTCAGAGGGAGGGAACTGCCCCCCAGGGGACCCTTCCAGTGCTCAAATCATGAAAAAGTGCCCTCTAGGGTGGCCTCCAGTAGACTAAATAGGAAAAAGTGCCCCTCCAGTAGCCAAAATGGGAAGAAAGTTCCCTCAAGGTTTCCCTCCCAGTGGACAAAACGACAAAATGGCCATTTAGGCTGCCCTTCCAGTGGACAAACTGGGAAAAGGGCCATTTAGGTTGTCCTTGCAGTGGACAGAATGGGAAAAAAGTACACTCTAGGTTTCCCTTACAGTGGACAAAATGGGAAAAGTGCACTCTAGGTTTCCCTTACAGTGGACAAAACGGGAAAATGGCTATTCAGGGTGTCCTTCCAGTAGACAAAACAGGAAAAGGGCCATTTAGGTTGCCCTTCCAGTGGACAAAACGGGAAATATTGCCCTCTAGGCTGCCCTTCAAGTGGACAGAACAAAAAAAGTGTCCTTTAAGGTCCACCTTCTGTGGACAAAACATGAAAAAGTTCCATCCAGGTTTCCTTCCAGTGGATTAAATGTGATGCTGTGCAATATAGTTGCTGTACTCGTCTAAATCAGGGATTGGAACAGTTTTGCCATAAATGCTTCACATCTTGGCTGATGCCCTTTTAATTTATTTTAATTTTTTTTTGCCCCTGTCCCTCAGACAGCCTGAGTCTGCAACCGCCTGCAAATACTGTATGTTTCTGGCTGCAAATCAAACATTTTTCATAAGAAAGAAAAAACCTTAAAAGCCTCCTTTTTATTAACACCGAGGATACAAAATTAAAACCAATTATTAAGATTTTTATTGTAAGACGTTGGTGACCTGGAAGCAGGTAACTTTCAGTGCGCGCTGCCTCTGTGTTTTACATTATAATGATGACAGGGAGGGAGAAGCACTGCAGCATTTTGGCAATTAAGCCTTCATCTATAAGCTACGACTGTTGATAAGTTATTATGGGACGCCGCGCTGCGCTCTGCTGATTAAATGAAGCCCCGAGCTGCTGTGATTAGTGAGACAGGACAATGGATGGCACACACACACACACACACACACACACACACACAAGCCATTAACACACACAGAGACAAGCTGGAGACATCGTAGCACATCAATTTGCTCTGCAGGAATTTGTTTTTGCTACATCAATCGTTCAGAGTCCTTAATGTAATCTGGCCGATACCATCATCCTTTATCCCTCTTTATTAGTCTCATCTCGCTGCTGTGACCTCTGACCCTTAACCTGACCTCCATCCCCACCCCGAAAAAAAGAAAAGAAAAGAAAAAGGCACGCTTACAGCTGGACAGACACTGTGCTTTTTAATTATTCTGGTACGTTGTGTTTTAATCTTCCTTTCTGCACAGCAAGAACCTGCTGCAGCTTTCATGCTCACACTGAGCGGAAACTGGTCGGTTTTGTCCGTTCACAGTTCTAATAAAGTTCAGTTTAAAATTCAAACAGACAGCTACATCCTCAGTGATGACGGAAAGAGAAAAAGGCACCGTTACTTTGTGCTACTGAACAGAAAACGTTCTCGGGCTTTAAATTGGTCAGTGCTGCTATTCTTAAAGGGTTGGGAGTATTACTTTAAAAATGTACTCTGATACAGTTACTAATTACCTGTTAACATAATCACAACATTAAACTAATGTAACCTGATTACCTTCCATTTGGATTACCTCAATAAAAAAAATACGGTGAAATTGTTGAGCCTAGTGTTTTTATGGCTGCAGCTATCATCATCATCATCATCATCGATTAATTGGTTGATTATTTTCTCAATCAATTACTTGTTTGGTCCGTAAAATGTATGAAAATGGTGAAAAATGTTGATCAAAGCTAAAGATAACGTCCCCAAATGTCTTGTTTTGTCCACAACTCTTTTAACTCTCATTTAGAAAACTGAAATCAGACACATTTTACTTTTTTTAATTAAAAAATGACGTAAAACAATTTATCAGTTATCAAAATAGATGCAGTTTGATTTAACACAACGCCCTGTTTAGCTTCTAATATTAACTTACTTCTATGTCCTAAACCTAACCAAGTTTCACAACGTTAACCATGTGTTTATTATTGTTTCCCTGACGACGGAGGTCACCTGACTTTCCTGGATGTGCAACACTCATAAAATATGAAATGTTTACCTGCTTCATTTTAAAAGTCTACCTGTGCACGTATATTATTTCTAACCACCAAATCTTTCACGTGCAGAAGAGTTTGGAGCCTGTTTAAAAGTTTTTCCTCACCACAGTCGCCTCAGTGCTCTTGGTGGGAACATTTGGGTTTAAAAAGAAGAGGACAGTCCTAGACTTTGTTTGAAAAGTGCCCTGAGATAACTTTATGATTTGGCTCTATACAAATAAAATTGAAATGGATTTAATTGCATGTACAAACCCTAGAGGGGAATATAGAGTGTCGTAGTTTGAACTGTGGGACCAAGTGATTGAATTCACACAGTGACGACCAGACTTTCACTGAAACTAAAGAAGGAAACACTACAGATCAATAAATAAGTAAAACAGGCCTCATTTATAGATCCAGATGCTGAACATAATTTAACAATTTTCTCCATCTTTTTTTTCTCACACAAACATCTTATGATTTATTTGTCTCATCACTTCTTTTTTTTTATCTTACATGATTTCTGCAGCCACCTTCTGAATAAGTATTTCCACTTCTGTTATTCTTAATATTCTCATCAGGTATTTTTCTCTTTTATCTACCATTTACTTTTTCCTTCTCCCTGAAGTCATGATTAATACAGAGTAATATCAGGGGATGTATATTTCATTTTGATAATGTTTTGCTTAATGGTTGAGTCACGTTTTTGTGGAGTTAACTTATGAAGTTTTTACTCTCCTTAATTCTAACTATGAGAGCTGAATATGAAGCGATCTTTTCTTTTTTATTGTTATGACATGAGATGCATGTTAATGTGAAACCAATGCTTTTAACTTCTCGTCTATCATTTCTACTTTTCCTCCCATCAGGTTTTGTTTGTATTCTGTTATATTCTGATTCTTTGTTTAAAGCTGCACCGATCAATATTTTTATTTATATTTACAATTGATCAAATGACTGTGTGGTGTGAAATGTGTTAAGTATTGCTCTCAGCTCTGTGGAGCGTTTTAGCCTCTTTTAGCTCATTGTTTTGGTTTTCTGGTGCACAAACCTGCTCCCATCAGCCTCGTTTTCAGCAGCAGCTGCAAACAAACTGATAAACTCAGTGAAAACACACAGACTGAATCTATTCAACCAACAAAATGATCTGTTCCTGTCTCTGTATTTGTATTTGGATAAAAGACCAGAAGTCAACAGTTTACACTGGAAGTCAAGTTAAATCAGGTAAATGTAGATATTAGCATGATATGGTACGTTATCAGTATCGGCAGATAAAGGCTTTAAAATGAAATATCGCATTGGGTCAAAGTACCAATATTTCTGCCAGCGACATGAGGTTTTATTTACGTGCATGTGATGTGAGTACGTCTGCAATGTGGAGGTTTTTTCAGGTGTTAAAACAGATGTCAAAGTTGTTGTTTGCAATGATTGTTCAGCGTCGGAGGAGCCAATCGTTTGACTTCAACACTGCAAATTTAATTTATTATCACCATATCATATTTTATTTTGAAAAATACTGTATTTTATTTTGAAAAGGACTATTTTATGTCTGCATCTGCCAGCGGGTCATCATGAGAAGAGCAGGCAGAACAAAATGTTAATTCCAGAAGAGACTTGATAATGAAGATATGTGCAAATGTATCAGAGTCCAAAATGAATTAATATAATTATTAAATACTGGCCCAAAATTAATTATTCAGACATTTTATGAAGCCTCTGAAACAAGCCACCAACTTACATTTGACTGAAGGATGTTAAAAAAAATCATAAACTGAAAAAAGAAAGTTTTATAAATCAACAGATTCTGTTTTTCAATGAAAATAAAAACTCTACAATAAAGATTTACAAGTTTATAGAAATATCCTCCAGTTGAAGGGAATAATTAAAGAGAATTAAATCAGTCGGATTGATCGTGAAAAGCAGATGATCACTTTAACAAAATATTGTTTAATGTTGGCGCCACAGTCCGCCTCACTGTGCTGTGATTGGCTGCGAGTGTGAGTGTAGACGGGCACTTTGGAGAAGTTTAGCAGGTGGATGAATCAGGACTTTGACGCAGGAGACCGGTCTGTGTGGAGCTAAACTAAACTTTAGTTGTTAAAGAATGAAATTTAATTCAGTTTAGCTGACTTATTATTTTCAGTTTTTATTTTCAGTTTGGTTCGGTTCAGGCACAAAAACTACTCGGGTAGGTTTATGAAAAAAAAAAATCATGGTTTAAGGTTAAAACAGTGTCACAGCATTAGAAAGACTGTCTGACGATCACAAGAACATGTCGTCAAGGCAACAAGAACTAGCCAATCACAGCTCAGTAGGGCGGGACTAAGCGGAACAGTCTAAAAGTTTACTCCACAATATAACAATTTTGAAAAGATGAGTTGTATTTATGCTGTAATGATGTGCAAAGTGCTTTTTACAGCAGTTCGACTGAAAGTGTGTGTGAATGAAACAGAGCAGGAGGAAACTGTTGGAGGGCAGAGTCCAGATGTGAGGACGAGAAAATAGTTTCAGACAACAAAGACTATTTTGTTTGTTTGTTTGTGGTGTCTTAAACATCATATCCAAAATACACAAGCAAAAAAATAATTTTGTTTGGTGAAATGCAGGGGTGAAAGAAGTCGTGTGAGAAATGTGTTTTTCCCTTTTACACAAATTTTATCTTTGAGATTCTTGCAAAAGACGAGGTGAATGTGGTACAGTCACACAAAAACATACACACCAAAAACATCTAGTCACATCTAAACTAAACAAAAACTCGTTTTTCAGATTTTCTTCCTCCTCTGCAGTCAGAATCTCAGCTGAAGACCTGATGTTTGATTTATTCTCCCCGCTGTACCTGAGGGGAGGGGCTTGTCACTTTCGTGCACTGATTTACTGGCATTCAGCGTGAGAAACTCCGCCCGTGTGGTGCTGGAGGAGCTTAAAACAAACAACTTGAGTCCAGCGGAGATGAGAGCCAAGCAGACTGAAGGCATCAGAAAAAAACAAAGAAGAAACTTCGAGTCAAAAACAAAAAAGAGGTTTCTAGAAAACATTTCTCTGTTCATGACTCGAGCATGAGAAGATGTGGAGACATGGTGGCCGTTAACGTCTGCACTGCTGCTGCCGACATGTCTGATTTATACGTCGTTCAAATGCATCTGATGTGCTGACTTAGTAACAAAGCCTGAAAAATAGTGACAGAAAAATGGCCGCCACTAGTGTTTGTTTTGTACGTTCTGGGCTCGTGTAGAAACATGGTGGTTTCTACGATATAACGATTCTATTCTTATTTTCAGGTGATTGAACAGTAAGAAAAAAATACTTTATTTTGGTCACAAAATACACAAAATACACTCTTCATGGGTTTTCAACAAAAATATGCGTCGCCGGTGTCTCTAAAGACCTTCACGTATGAGAAACAACCATCTTCTTCGTTTTTTCTTGCTCCTCCTTTCAGAAAATGTGTTCTCCAAAAGACCAATCAGATTTGCCTCCCCTTATGACATCACAAAGACTGTACAGCTATTCTATTAGAACCCCAAATAAAAATATAAACTCAAAAATGAGCATAATATGTCTCCTTTAATGCCAAATTTACAAAAGGGCACAACTGATTAAGAATTTGCTGAAGCCGTTTTACTTCCCTGCTCCACATACAAATAAACACATTTGGAACATGCACTGTTGTTTTTAACCAGCGGCTCGCTGGGACAAACAGACACAATAATATTTCCACAATGAAAGACATAACTATGTATAAATCTTGCCGAATTTACAAGAAGACCTAAGTAATGAAGAATTTGTCAAAGACAGTGTTTCATAAAGTTTATAAAGTTTCTCTTCACTCAACAACTCACAAAATAGTGCGATTTTTCAATGGAGTCTGGGGTTACTCGTCTTCACAAACATCCGCTGCAGGTCGGAGAGTTGAAACATGTATTTTGCATCACAATGAAACAAATGATAACGTACAGGATGTCGATACGCGGTCTTTCAGTGTGGCCCAGAACATTTACGTTCAAACTGCTGAAAGAATGTGGTCACATGCGGCTCAGATCACCTCTGAATGTGGTCTGATCGATCAAATCTCAAAGAGTGTCAGACCCTTATGCACCACATCTGAAATCAGACTATGAAAGAACATAAAATATGGATGAAAACTAACTCAGTATATGGAGTTTGTTTGGCTCAGAAAACAAGTTTCTTCTGCTACATGTTTGTCAGTCTGATGGTATTTTTTAAAGGCTTCATTCTGATGAGAAAAATCTCTTTAAACCACGTTTCCCAGTTTTAGTTGCCACCACATATTGAATTTTCAGAGAGTTGGAGTGTGACTCCTCTAACTGGAGCAGTTCTTCTTCCATCCACACTGTTTGGTGGATTCCAGCATTCACCTGCCACAGTCAGTAATCTGGGAGCCAAACTGATTTGGAGAGCAGAACTCAGCCTGCGATGATAACTGGCACCTGAACTGAGCGTCTGGCAGAGCAGACGAGTGCGTGGCCACAGTCACAAACTGCCAGAGTTTAGATAGCAGCTCATGTTAATTTATCATCCTGCTCACAAACTGAATCAGATCGACCGAAAACAACTCGCCGCGCTCTCTCCCTCTGCCCGCTAAATCCGCTGTAACGCGCCTCACCTTCCTGCTACAAATGTCATTAACTGGCTGAGAGTCAGGACAGTTTGATTCGGGCTTCAGCGTGTTTGACATTAAAAGTTAAATTCTCTAATTTGTGTAAAGAATTGTCTGTATGCAAATACACCCCACTGATGAGTGTTTTTCAGTGTGTTGTGTGGGTTGGAGCAGAGAGGTGGAGAGTGGAGGAGTTTATGAGAGCAGCTGCAGCAGACTGAAGAAAACCTCCAACACCAGCACAGAAACACTGTTGTTCTTTTGTTTGTAGAGGAACTCAGAATATTTGTATTTATATTATATTACGTTATGTTATTCATTTTGCATAACCGCTTATCCTTGAAGGGTTGTGGCAGGCTGCAGTCTATCCCAGCTGACAAGAGGCGGGGTCCACCATGGACCAGTCGCCAGTTTATCACAGGGTTCACGCTCACATTCACACCTACGGGCAGTTTAGAGTCACCAAAATCTTAATGGACGCACGCGGGAAGTCTCGCGAGATCGACGCCATGTTTACATCCTACCAGCTACATGCTACAGTTGACATTTCGGCTAAAAACATGGCATAAATGGCGTCTTTTGCAGTTAAATTTTAATGTTGCGGCTCACGGACACTTGGATTACACCACACGAGCAGGATGGAGACATTTTGTCTTTGTTTTGTGTTCTTTTTTAACGTTTTATCCGTGGTCACCGTTCACTGCCATTGTACTGGATGAGGCTGCTACCCTGCTTCTCCTAAAACTCCAGGATTGTTTTGTGAACTGAAGACCTTCACCCATCAGATGGGTGAATGGCTGATGTGAGGGATAATCAGCGAGTAGGTGTGTGTTAAATAGTCTGAAGGCACGACACGGAGGCAAAGAACCAAACCCAACGCGAAACCGCCAAACACACACCTACGAGTTGATTATCTTGCTTACACCAGAGTCATTTGCCAAGAATATGAAATAAAAGCATTCAAAAAGAAAGAAAGAAAGAAAGAAAGAAAGAGAAAGAAAGAAAAGCATTTCTGGGCAAAGTTTTGCACTCAAAATCAAAAGTTATGACGAGTTATTCCGAACTAGACCATCCTACTGAGGGCAACTTTTTTACTTTTATACTTTGGGTGCATTTCAGAGCCTGAACTTTTTCACTCTTTTTCAAAACTCTTGTGCAAACTCAGATAAGACGGGGCTGGCAGTAGCAGCACCGCAGCAGCAGCAACACTGTCAGTGTGAACACCACAGGTGTGCGAACAGCAGCAGGTGAGCGAGGCAGCCGTCACGCACAGGTACAAACAGGCAGAGTGATCCGGACGTACGGCTGCCGTCAGACTGAAGACACAGTTTCATCATTAGTTTGTCTGACGTGTGGCGCAGTGTGGTGCCGACTCACAGGACTCCACTGAAAACCACGACATCCAGCATGAACGCGCTTCATTGAACATGTTCATGTTTTTGATGATTGATGAACTAAATAAATCAGTTTGCAACAGACGAATGCTAATGTGAGCGTCGTTAACTCGCGCGAGAGGAAACGACGTGATACCTCGGCCTCTGCTGCTTTGATTTTCGACCATTAAATACTTTCATTTTTACTTTATTATTTCTCTGTGTGAGCAGAGTTTTTGTGTTAGGAGGGCAAAAATAAGATAAAAATGTCCCTGGATATGAATGAGAGAGATTTTTTTGTTTTGTTTGGGTGGATATGAGTCAGTTCAGTGTGTTCTTTGTTCACTGGTTTATGTTTCAGGATAAAAACACATATGAGAGGAAATCATATAAATCATACTACATATGCTGCTGACTGGCTTTAAAACCTGCACTTTTTAACTTTTATCTTTAACTTTTGTACTCTATTTTAATTTTATGTGAAGATATTTTCTTTTTTTTTAAGTTTTTGAGTGTGAATGAGCTGATTTTTACGTCTACATGTTTGAAAAATAAAAACATTTAGTCTCAAAAGTATTTTTGAATGTAACTAACTTTAACTCAAAGTGTCCAGGTGTCAGATTCAAGCAGGAAAAAGCAACAAAAACATGATCAGACATCACTGACAGGAAGATTTTTATTTACAGAATCTACGGTTATTGTTGGTTATTCTGAATGCTGCATATTGATTATTGATTTTTAGCTGTCAAGTGTCGATTTTGAAGACATCCAAAAGCGGTGACAACCTTTCAAACGTGACGATGTCAGAAGTTGAGTCTCCGCCTTGTTTACGGCTGTTTGTCTTGAGGAAATCATTTGAACAGATTCTATTTTGATAAGCTGAAGCCGCCTCGTCGAAACATTAAAACTTTCAATCTTCTGTCAGAACAGACAGCAGAGGGAAAAAGAAGCGGCAGACTCTGTCGTCACACTTTGCCCCAGGCGGAGCCTTTTATCTATCAAACTTTACCACACCAGGGGGGCTGCTGCTATTTTAGGCCTCCAATAATGTTTCTTTTTTTTTCTCCCTAAATTTTCCTGAAGTTGGTGTTTGTTGCTGAGCTGTTGTAGCCAAAACTCACACAGCTACACACACAGACGGTGACTGGCAGGACTAGTTTTGTTTGTTGCCTGGGATCGAGGTGTTGGCTTCAACACTAACAGACCGGGGGGTGGGTGGAGGAGGGGAGGCACTGGGGACCAGTTAAATCACTTCACTGGTTCTACAAACCTGCAGCCACAAATTCAGTTAGACGGAACAGTTTGCAGGTTTTAAAGGGATAAAATTCATACTTTAACGAGGATTACAGCCTCGGAGCTGTACGCCACCGACAACCAGTTTACATTTATGACTGTGTGATATATGTAGTGAAGACTTTGAAGGAATTTAATCAAAGTTTTTAAGTGTATTTTCATTATTATATTGACGTGTGTGAGTCAAGTGAATAATGTCCAGTGAGAAACAGGCTGTCCTCACTCACAGAGGACAGAGGATTGAGAGAGAGCATCAAGTGTGAGTAAAGCTGACATTTGAGCTTTTAGATTTAAGTATGAATTCTTGAGTTATGGCCTAAAACATGTTCATCCTCGAGTCCAAGAAAACGTACCAAACGGAACCAAATTTAAAGAAATTCCCTGCAGATGTTCCTGAGATGACAGAGTCACGAGAACGGGACATTGAACTTTTTCTTTTCCACATCTGAAGAAATTCCCTCCAAATGTTCCTGAGGTATCGCCTTCACGATAACAGGACAGACGAGGGGTCACAGAGACCTCGAACTTTGACCTGAGACCACCAAAACTGAATCAGTTCATCCTTGAATCCTAGTGGACATTTGTGCCAGATGTTATTAAATTCCCTCCAGGTGTTTCTGAAACAACAGGTTCACAAGAACGGGGCAGAAGTGGGGTCACAGTGACCTGGAACCAGACTTGAGTCCATGTGGATGTTTGTGTCAGGACCTGAGGTTTGAACTTGAACTTGAACTTTGAACCCCCAAACTCCAATCATTTCGTCTTTGAGTCCAAGTGGACATTTGTACCGAATTTGAAGAAACACCCTCCATGCCTTCTGGAGATGTTGCGTTCACAAGAATGAGACAAAGTGATCTTGAACTTTGACTCTTTGGCTCATCCTTGAGTCCGAGAGGACGTTTGTGTCGGATGTAGTGAAATTCCCTCCCTGCATTCATGAGGATAGGACACAAGTGGGGTCACAGTCACCTTGAACTTTGACCTTTTACCACCAAAAATCTAACCAGTTCATCTCCAAGTCCAAGTGAATGTTTGTGCCACGTTTGAAGAAATTCTGTGACAGAGTTCTTAAGATATCAACAAACATAAAGCCTCTGGTCACAGCTGCTGCCAGAACAAAGGCATAAAAATTCATTCCTTCTTCAAACTTGCTGTGATTATTTACTTTTTATTTGCTTTACTTTGTTCATACTTTGATATTATTGTAATTATGAGTCTAATGAGAGACGAGGACAGGGTGAGGTGAGGGGGGAAGAGGGTCGAGCCTGCACCCGTCACAGCTGAGAGCAGGTTTTCAGACTAATTAACCACCGTAGAGGAGCTCCGCTTCCCGATCTTTACCAGTATTTCGCCTCTTTTTCGGTGCAGCCGTCATAACGTCTCCTTGATAACGTCTCCTGAATTTGGAGATTAATCTCCATGGCAACAGTTGAAGCTTAAAAGCTGCAAATCATTCTGATCAACCGTAAATATAAAGAACATAAAAACACATCAGGTAGGAGAGGGAGGAGCAGGTCGGGGTTTTAAATGTTTAGAAATGCATCAGCATCAATATCAGGACTTTTTCTATCAAATTAAATACTATTTTTGATTTTTATTAAAACCTCAAA
>JAJHUR010121219.1:0-18408 GCA_027495735.1 Lutjanus campechanus | reverse complement strand
TACAGTGCTTCATTATAGTCTGACAAATTAATCTCACCACATGATCTATTAAGAGCTGTTCCAGAATCAAAGTTGTATCACATGGTCTTCCTCTGCAGATGGAGTTTGCCCAGTTGGAATTGTAGATTTCCGTTCCTCTGAGCACTTTAAGGACCTCTTGACAATGTTGGCGTGAAACTAACAGATGGGTAACTCCATCTGCTGAGGAAGATGAAGTGATACAATCAAAAGCCCCAGAGCAGCTCTTACAAATGGGTCTTTTGGTTGTTTGGTTGTTTCTGAGGTCAGGCTTGAATATTCAAATTCATCATTTAAGCAGTCATGGATGAGAAGTCTTGAAAGTGCTCAGAAAAATAAATTTCAGCATTTATTATTCCATAAAATGTAAAATTTAGTCTTATGATTCGACCAATAAGTTCTACAGCTGCTAACAAATGGACCTTATGGTGAGACTGTGGTGTCAAATGTTTGTAAGGATAAGGGTACATTTTAAATTTTTCTAGTGGGTTATAAACTACTACAAGTGCTTACTGAGTGCTAAGAGAGCTTTATAATGAATATCAGTTTATTTAAAGGTGTAGTTAGCGATGTGGGAGAAAACGCGTAGAGAGGTTGTTGATATTTGAAGTGTAAACGAATACAGACCCACCCCTCCCTTCATACTCCATCCCGGGCTCTACCCCCGAAGTTCACGGACGCGCATTGTCATGGAAACGGCCGTAGAAACCAAAGCAGCAGTAAAGCAGCTGAAATAGCCAAGTTGTGAGTTAGCACACTGCTAAGCCACGAAGCTAAGGTTAGCTGACCCATCAGACAACTGTACCCACAACTCGACTGCTATTATAAATAGATAACATCACAACAACAGTATATTTTGGCAGATTAGACAATATGATGAATGCCTGACGGCTGTTACTGTTATGTGAAGCACCGCAAAGCTAATGTTGCTCACCTGTCCAGCAGAAAGACGCCGACCTCCGCGTCCGTTTTCAGACCTTTCAATTCGGGGAGTTCCCTCCACCACACCAATGTTGACCCGGGTCTTCACCCTTTCATGGTCGTAGCCCTTCTTTTTTAATTTATGCTCCTCCGATCGTTTTCTTTTGGGCTGTTATCTGCACCTGATATATTGTGTCTCTCTCTTACTCTAACTGCGCATGCTACACGACCTACTACTCCCCCTCCACCTGTGTCAGACCTGTGCACGAGTATGAACCGGCCCCCTGGGCGTCAGGGGGCTGGACCCATGTTCTGGTGGCTCAGTCTGAGCCACAGATTTACCTGCTGAAATTCAGAGCCCAGGCTGTGTATTGAAACCGGATTTCTTTTTTCAGCATGCTCTCAGAAGTGACAGCTTGTGGATAGTGAGGAGAAATACGGTGATTTTGACAAAAGGTGCGTCAGATTATGATCGCTAACTATACCTTTAACTCCTCTTTTTAATTTTCATTCATCGTTGTTGTAGGTCTGTGAAAAAGTTGAGACAACTCAAAATTTCAAGGCAACGTACTGCAATAGATTTTTGAGTTTGGGGTCCAACTCAAATTTTTAAGTTTTGAAAAAGTTTTACCAACCACTGAAGTTTTGTTGAGAAAATTTACTTTTCTTATTTAGATAAACTTAAATCTTTGAGAAACCCCAGAAAGTGTATTTAAAAAATTATTCCTTCAAGTCAGAGTGAATGATGGTTAAAATCTTCATATTTTCAATTAAAATCATTGAATTTTCAGGCACCAAAATAATGACAAATCACATTCACAGCTCACTGTGACCAAATTTATAAACACAATTTCTTAGTTTCTAAACTAAAAGATTCAAATTTATCTCAAGAAGAAAAGTAAATATTATTATTATTATTATTATTTTATTTTTATTTTTTTTACAGTGTAATGTGATTCTCACATTTGCCAGCTGTAAAAAAATATGTAGCCTAAAAACATTTTTATATTTTGTCAACTAAAATGTTTGTCATAGCCTACATCTATGGCTCAGTGCCTTTTCCTCTCTGACATGTTAACCTTGTAGGAGTGGGTGTAATGTAGGCTGTATGCAGTGGTGACATGAAGTCATTTAGAATTGAAAAGCTGATTTTCTTCCTTACGTGACAAAGGAGCTGGCCAGCAGGCCAACCAGGCCGACGGCAGCACCGCCCACCGCGGTAACTCTGCAGCCGAGGACGTCAGTGAAGACGCTGACGATGGGAGAGCATAAGAAGATCATCCCCATGGAGAGGGAGCCCACCCACGCTGCAGGAAACACAGAGAAGAAAGCCAGAGTGAATGAGTGTAGGACAAAATCTCACAACAAGCTGTAAACCGGAGTGATTATCATTTCACATTCAAAACAGAAAACTATTTAAGACGCCAAACAAAACTGTCTCCAGGAAGGATGACCAAACAAAGCCTAGTGATGCAATAATAGAACACTGTTGCTCTTGTATCTATGTACACATTCACTCACTGACGCACGCGCACACACACACACACACACACACACACACTCACTGTACAGTCCGTTTGCTTGGGCAACCAGCCATGAGCTTCCTTGTTTAGACCTTGTACATTAATCATACTGTACATTGTTTGTATTTGCATTCATTTGTCTTTGGAACCTTGAAGGAAAGTTCTTGGCAAAAGCTACAGAGACACCACTTGTCTCTCCTGGACCAAGCGTAACACCTGCAACAGCAGGAACACACACTGAGTGGACAGGAAAGAGTGGTCAGGAAAACACTTAGGCGTGATCTCAACACTAAAGATACCATGGAGACAACATCTACCTCTTGGATTGAACATACTATAACATCTCACTTAAATTCCTCAGCAGACTCAGAAATTACTAAAAAGGATCCAGGCAATAAATATCCAATAATGTTGTTAGGCAAATGCTGAAAACAGCATCCCCACAGATCTTCTCAGGGTATATCTAAAATTATTTTAAATAATGTTTAGGGTTGCAAATTGTAAGGACTTTCCTTAATTGATCATTGGTAAAAATTAATTATCAATTAATCAATTAATCATTATTATGAGAAACATTAAAATTCGGCTTTTACCAAATGTGTTTTTCCCCACTCAATTAATCTTAACTAACTTTTTTTAATTGAATGATGAACTTGAACTCAAACTAGGTGGCTTCAAAGTGTGTCCTTTACTCCTTCCCTCCTGTATTTCCTGTTTTCAGACTAATGTTACCATAACAGAAATTATTATTTTATTTATTGCTCAAGACAACCAAAATGATTCATTTTGGATTACAAGTCAGATCCGGCTCTAAGAAATGTCAGTAGAGCTGAAACACTGACCATCAGGACAGCCACAGGAAACATCCGCAGTGTTTGCTTTAATGCTTGGTCAGCAGTCCTCTGTGAGTCTAAGGTTAAATACCACTGTCACATGCTGCAGCAGACCTCTAATATATGTTAAGATACAGAGGACACAGCAATACAGATAGGTCATTGTGGGATAGTAACAGGAGGACTTGATCACTGTGGGATTTATCAAAGAAAAGTAGTGTTTGTAGATAACTGTAGGCAGACTGAGAGCAGAGAACGTATATCTCTGAGCTTATTTATTCTAAGAAACACGTGCAGGCAGGTATGTGCTGATATATCCTGGGAACAACAGCTGTGACTCTAGAAAATGCTTCATAAATAGAAACAGTATGCAAGCTTCTAGCGGAAAAGAAGCAAACATGAAGATGTGGAGTGGAAAAACAAGTAACTCTGACAAAACACACAAATTGTGCAAGCCCCAGTGCAGCGCTCTTTGACCATGAGGAGGATGGGGAAGCCAGGAGTGAGTGACATGTTTTGTAGGAATGACTGCCTGGGGCACGTTTAGGTCTTGGAAATCACCTGTCCTATAATAGATAATGTAACAGCACAGGTGAAAATGATTACACAGGCTAATGACAAGCCCGCACATGTGGCACAGAGGATACAACACAAAGTTGTTTTTCTCAAATTCTGTAGCAAAGTCAGGGGAAACCTGTGGGAAAATGTAGAGCAGCTGGAGTTTGAGTGTTTTTGTTGTCTGTTTTTTACGCAAGTAACGGGAGACCGACCATCGTGTCAGGTATCAGGGTCATTGCTGTGTCTTTATTCTCCCTGAATCCTCAACTCACCCCATGCTGTCAGAGTACCATACACTCTCAGGTTTCCCCATAAGATAGAGGTTATGAAGCAGTATAGAACCTCAGAATAAAAACACCCTGCCATCCCCGCAAAATTAATGATATCTGTACTGTGAACTGCTCCCTGTATAAAGTAGGACAAGAGAGAACATCTTCGTTTTAGAGTTTACAGCCAGGCAAGCAGCTCCGCCAGGCTTTAATGTTGACTGTTAAGTAAATCAAACTAAAATGGATAAAAGTTGAGACTCAAAATGTTTGCTTTTTACTCCTTAGCAGTCATGTCATGGTAACATATACAACAATATTAACATGCTGATGCTTAGATGAAAATGTGTATGAGGTTCACAGCTTAGTTTAGTGGATTATTGTTCTATTGCTGATGTGTTAATTAGCAACGAACACAAATAACATTCATCTTCATCATCGTGGTGAAGAGGGAGCTGAGCCAGAGGGTAAAACTTTACATTTACCAGTCGATCTATGTCCCAGCCCTCACCTATGGCCATGAGCTTTGAGTAGTGACTGAAACATTGGGAGTGCGTAACATTTTCATATTCTTAACATAAATTTCTCGAACCTTTTTTCGTACAAAGGGCTCATAAAAACATGCCATGTAACTTCAGATAACTGTGTAAATGATCCAATTGTGTGTATCTGAGTGCATGTGTATTAGACTTGTAAATTAGCCCATAATGCCCCAATAATACCATATAAGGCTATGCTTCCTGCCTCATATGTCACTTAGTGTTCAATCATGAAAATGTTTCAGAGTCAAATGCTTCAGAGTAAAACAAAAGAACTTTATGAGTTGAGACTTTGCGTCCCACTTTCAGAGATCCACAAAGAAAAATCTGAATTTGAAATCCTGCTGTTGGAGATCATTTTAAGAGTGTCAGCAGTGATACAACAAAGAACGGGAACAGTGAGTGCTGTTAGTGCTGTGTTACCTGAGGGTCAGCCTGTCACTGAAATAATGAAGACATGTCTCGATATGAAATTGGCTTCAAAGAAGAAGAAAAAAACACCACAGCAAGGGGCGAAAGATGACTGCAAGGAGGGGGTCGAGGAGAAGTTTAAATCACAGAGATCGAGGCCAGAATAAGTGAGGATGTTCACCTGGACAGAGATTTCATAAACCTGCATGTGCAGATACATGGCCAATGCACCTGACAGCAGGTAATAACATATCATTAAACAAACAAAATTATTAAGTGTAATTTAATTTTCAAACTCAAAATGTCTTCAAACTGATGAAATATACAGTCATTAGTACTAAACTTTGATTGTGAGAACAGCAGACTGACTGCACTTGACTCTATAACAGGTCTGGACCACTTATGAATTGTGTTTTCTTCTGAAAGAAAATTCAAACTACAAGAAAACTGGTGAATGCAACAAGTTCTCCTAAATCACTCGTACGCACCACTTAAGAACAAATCTGTTCATACAAGTGGTTCTGGCATGAGGTCCAATGAGTTTGCAGATACAAGTCGCCAAAATGACTTCTCCGTTTCTTTTCTCCGTAGGGTGGCTTGGCTCAGACTCACATATTGGGTGAGGAG
The DNA here is from genome assembly GCA_027495735.1 of Lutjanus campechanus. Taxonomy (NCBI): domain Eukaryota; kingdom Metazoa; phylum Chordata; class Actinopteri; order Lutjaniformes; family Lutjanidae; genus Lutjanus; species Lutjanus campechanus. The sequence continues at coordinate 12,712 of JAJHUR010121219.1, read as the reverse complement.
CATGGACATCTGGAGGGAGCTGTAGATATATTTTATATTTTCACATGTAACCTATATTTAGTTGCTGTCCTCTTGGTCAGTGCCCTGCTCCGGTTTCCCTGTGTGAGCCAACACACTGTCAAATCTTCTTAAGATCTATTCCAGACACTGCAGTCAGAAAAATGCACCAAATTCAATGGGGTCCACTCTGCCTGGTCTCATATTTGTGGGGATATCAGCCCGCTTTAAGCTACATAATGTAATAAATGGCAGTGAACAAGCGGGGCAAAGAATCCCTCAAGGACAACAGGAAATTGCTGTTGTGGTTTCATCTGCTGGCTCTCTCGATTTAAAAGCATTTACGCTTCAGACAAAGAGGAATTTCAGATTGAAAAATGTAATATCAGGATTCTCTTTGTCCCAGTGACATCCAATGTAAGCCGCGGGCCCCGCTTGGACACTGACAGACGAGGAAGAGTTGCCCTAAGTCGTCTGTCTGCTTTGTTAAAGACTCTTTGCTGGAAACCCCTCTGCTCTGAACCCGCTCACCCCACATTGACTGAACCTACAGCAGTGAAAACTGCATAAAACTCTGCCTCTTGTAAACCAGACTGAATGGGTTCAAAGCCAGTGAGGTAACATTTCTGAGAGTTCTTGAACTGCAGACTTTGTTAAGTATCCAATTCTTCTGCATGCACAAGTCCTATCAGCAGTAATCATGCTGTGCGACCCTCCTGCGCTGCCAAGAAGATCTTTTGGGTCCGAACCTTTTTAGTCTTATGTACCCCAACAGCAGTATCAGCTGTTTAATAATAACTTTTAGCTATTTCATCCGTTTATTATTTACCTGGAGATATTTCAGCTGTTTATTCGTTACTTTGGGCTAACTATATTTTTACTTTGAGCTAATTTTTTTTAACACTTTTCCTCACACTGAATTAAATATTTCAACTCTTTATTCCTTGCTTTGGGCTAAATATTTCAAATGTTCATTCGTCACTCTGGGGTAGCTATTTCAGATGTTTATTCATTACTTCAGGCTAGCTATTTCAGATGTTTATTCATTACTTCGGGCTAGCTATTTCAAATGTTTATTCGTTACTTCGGGCTAGCTATTTCAAATGTTTATTCATTACTTCGGGCTAACTATTTCAAGTGTTTATTCGTTACTTCGGGCTAACTATTTCAAGTGTTTATTCGTTACTTCGGGCTAACTATTTCAAGTGTTTATTCGTTACTTTGAGCTAAAAAGGACAATTCTTTACTCATTAGTTTGAGCTAACTATTTCATTTGTTAATTCGTTCCTTGAGGATAACTATTTTGTTACTTTGAGCTAATTTTTTCAAGTGTTTATTTGTGACACTGAACTAAATATTTCAACTCTTTATTCCCTTCTTTGGGCTAAATTTCGGCTGTTTATTGGTTACTCTGGGCTATCTATTTCTGTGTTACAACTGACTCAGGTTGGTAATACATGTACTGTGCAGCCAGAGGTTACTGGATGTTGTAAATACCATAAAGACCACAGTCACACCATTTTGTCCTTCTAAACATACTGTATGTACTGTAAGAATTTTTCTCCCACCCACAGCCACAAAGACCAGGCACAAGTGCATTTGCTATCTTGCAGACGTGGCCAGATCGGCACTTGCGCCGCTGCAAGACAGCAAAACCACCTGCACCAGCTGTGCAACGGCTTTGTGCAGGGTGTAAGATAAGGCTCCAAGACTGTAAAGCTCAAAATGAACCAAATGGATCCCTGACGTTCACTTCATTCTGTGAATAAATTCAGAAGGCTTGCATTAAAGCAGCTGGTTGAAGAGTTATCTATTAACTAAGGTTAATGGAACCAACTAATGGACAGGCATACTTGGCTGATATTGCAGCGGTGTGACAGACCATTTTCCTGGCTTGGTCAAATAAACAGCTTGTCCCTGTAGCAGGAATCTGTTGACTAAAAATGCAGAAGAGGCTGAAATCTAGTTCCAACATGGAGAATGAAGACAGGCTTCATTAAACACCAGAGAGCACTTAAAACTCCCTATGTCTCAGGCCGCTGCACTGGAATAAACAAGTGAGGAGTAAAAGGTGTTAACAAATCAACTGCTCTCACTGCCAACAAACCAGAAGCAAGAGCAGATGTTCCTCTGTATGCCCACATCAACATGAAACCTCGCAGTAGGATTGATCATTTCTCTGTAACGTAGGTGCTTTGCCAGGATGAAGGTTTAAGGAAAATGGCTTTTTCAAATGAAATTGTAAAAGTTCATGTCAATGTTTTTGCCTTACGCATTATATTTATGATTTTCATAGGAGGAAGATTTGTCCAAAACTTCTGCATATTAAAAAGAGTTGATGCATTTTTGAACATAAAGAACCATCAAATAATGTCCATTTATTTCATTTAAATTAGGAGACAAGCTAAAAATCAGGAACATGCAGTGCAGCAGATTTCCAAAATACCCTCTGGATAATGTTTCTGCATTGGACAACTACAGCTGCCATGAGCACGCCTTCATACTGTATATCTGAGATTCATTTAAGTGTGTAGATGTTGAATGTGACCAAAACTCCATCATGTTAGAGCTTTTCAAATGAAACATGACAACTGATTAAAGACATCAGTGCAAAGAGACAATGTGAAATACAAAGAACACAGGCTACACAAGAGGAAGGACGTTTCTCTTTTTACAAATAGTACTATAAAATTAATGACCTGAACATACACTCTACTCTGTTGTCCCAACAAACAAAGATGATGATCTTTTCCTAACCATGACCAAGTGTTTTAGTTGACCAAACCTAAACTAAACAAGGCATGGATAAAGTACCAACAAGAATATTGCATGAGATTAATAAATGTTTTGTTTATATTATTTACATATACTCCTAATCAGAGGTTTTAAACAGTTGGCAGCCATGAAATAAAGAACATTTGTTTTTTTTATCCAACATCTTAGTTGAGTTAATACATGTTTATGATTTTTATTGTAACTACAATGTCAAACTTAGGCATAGACTTTATGAGAGTCTGCAGTAAAATGCTGAACTGTTTTCCAGGCAAACATATTGATTTTACTGCTGTTACATAAGAGACCTCTGTTTAACTTAAGAGACTACCCAACAAGAAAACAAGACTGTAGCATAGGCATGCTGTGTCTGTATTTATTCTCTTTACCCATTGACACATTTTTTTTAATGAAACTGAATATATAGCCACTTTTTTTTAAAACTTTTTTTTAATTACCAAGTTTCTTTGCCATCCCAAAAGGTGGGATTTATTATTAGAATCCAGACATTAAAATTTAACGGTTAAATTTTAATGTCGTGGCTCGCGGACACTTGGATTACACCACACGAGCAGGATGGAGACATTTTGTGTTTGTTTTGTGTTCTTTTTTTAACGTTTTATCTGTGATCACCATTCACTGTCATTGTACTGGATGAGGCTGCTACCCTGTTTCTCCTAAAACTCCAGGATTGTTTTGTGAACTGACCTTCACTTATCATCACATCGGCATAGTGGTGAGTACATACTGAGTGGATGATTATGTAAGAGTGGAATATCGCTTTAACCCTGATTTTCTTTTCAACAAACCTAGCACACAGCATATCTAAGTACAGAAAACAGGAAAGGAGAAAGGTTCTGCAGGGTACCAAGCTTGCTCAATTAGTACAAAATGAAAAGGGACAGAATTTAGGAATGGTCAATTCTGTACCCTAAAGAATTTCCTTTCAAAGTTTATTAATGTGTTTGGCTTTACAGTTTGTCAAATTAAGCCCACTGAATAAAATGTGTTGCCTGACTTCAATCTCCTCTACCATCACCGTGATCTCACCCTCTAAAAAGATTCCTTTTCTCTTTTTCTCTTTATTACCCACTAAATCCTCATTTGTGCTGCATTATATAGAGGGAAATCACTGTGACTGTAAAACAGGTATCATTTGTTTTGAGTTAATTTTAGATTTACAGATCACAGGTGGATAAGTTACAACTGGGGTTCTTAGAACCTCTGTGTAAGGTTTTGCATACTCAGTATCTCAATCAAATTTAAGCACACCATCAGAAATTATCTTAAGACTAAGTTCAAGAATACTTCTCAGAATATTTTTCTAAACGAGGCTCCAGGTCTAGTGTTCCAGCAGGACAACGTAAACCTCTGGATTGTCCTGCACTGGATGGGAGCATATTTGTACCAGGGCAGGATCCAGACTCACTGGACCTCCACAGGCAGCAGTAATGACAGAGCAGTCTACTGGGCAGCAGAAGAACCTCCACCCAGCAGCCAGCTCACATTACAATCAGAGCTTTAGATCCACTGACCTGGGGTCAGGAAGTGGACCGTGATGTACTGAATTCACGCTTGGCAAAGTGAAGGTGTAGAGACCCTGGATTACACCCTGACAGAGCTCTGACTCCTACTGTTTGTCTCATTAGAAAGAAAGGAAAACCCACTCTCCTTCTTAAAAAAAAACAAAAAAAACGGAGCGAGCAGCAGGGTTAATGGGTTTACAAGCTGTGGCCTATGTTAAGCTGAACATGTTTGGCACATAGCTGAGACTCATTACTTATGTCCTTCATGAGGGGGGCCGCACTAACACAAGAACAGCCACAAGTGCTGGAACATCTCCAGAACTGACTTTTGTCTGTTCTGAAGTTTGCATCACTTGCCAACATAGATGATAGATAGGTTCTGTGGGAATGTTTAGTCTGGACTTGAATGGGACTGACGAGCGACCATTTCAAACGCCAAAGAAGAACTGAAGTTGAACTAAATTTCAAGTTGCTGCATGTGTTTCCAGGGCAACAACTTTCCTCTTACTAGTGGCTGGAGTGTCAGAGAGTATGTGGGAGGAAGATATTAAATACAGTCAATGTCTTTTCAAGCCCACAGGATTTCCTCATTTGAAATAAAGCCACGTGCTACAGCAGGGCTCTTCCTATGCACCTTGGTGTTACACTGATCCAGTCTAGCCTTAATTAGGAAAGCCCCAGTTATGCCTTTACTACAAATACTGACAAACTACCATTCATAATTAATCCCTATTCAGACAGGATTAGGTCAACAGGAGGAGGTGCACTGTAAAAAAATATCTACCTGGACTCAGTTAATCCAGATTCACTCTTTAATTTAATTTTACTGAAAATATATAAAACAAATTCATGTCTAGTGCTTAAATGTCTTAAATCATGTTCTTTTCTTAATATTAGTGGAATCATCTGCCTTGTTGAAGACATTAACAAAGATTTGATTAGAATTAAACAGAATTTTCTGCCTGAACAAAATGTTTCAGGGGTATTCTAGCTTGGGAACTATACTCGCAGATTTAGTTGTGTATTTGTATCTGTATCTGTACCCCTTCTATTCTGGCAGAATTCCACCAGCCTTGGGTCCAGTCAAGCCAATCACAACTAGGGGTGTAAGAAAATATTGATAGACTTGAGTATCGCAATATTATGTTTTGTGATACTATATCAGTTCATTTTGTGTTGAGTTAGACCACTAAATGCTTGAGAGCAGTATTGTTATCTATGTTCACTGTCCTGGCTGCTTTACAAATCATACTTTTTAAACTCAAGTTTTATGCATAAGGCAGCGTGTTTATACTGTGACAGTTTTACTAAAATTAGAAAAAGCAGTATATGGCAACATATTGTATCATAACCCCTGTACCATGATACATATCATATCTCCAGATTCTTGCTAATAGACAGCTCTGTTTACAACCAGTCCAGATATTAATAGAGCTGCAACAATTAACTGATTATTAATCGATTATTAAATTAATCGCAAACAATTCTGTTAATCGATTCATCGGTTTGAGTAATTTCTTAAGACAAAAAGTCACATGTCACATTTTTCTCTGCTCTGATTGGTTGTGGGTCCATCCAGTTGTGTCCAGTCAGCAGGTCCGTCTAGTGCAACGCCTCAGATTAAACTGTCAAACAAGGCAGTACTGATCAAATATGAATCGAGATTCTGTTACCCTACTTTTTTCTTCTTTTTTTTTTAAAGTTATTTTTTTGGCCATTTTTGCCTTTATTTGATAGCGACAGCTGAAGAGTAGACAGGAAACGGGGCAGAGAGAGAGGGGATGACACGCAGCAAAGGGCCGAAGGCGGGAATCGAACCAGCAGCCGCTGCAGAGGACTACAGCCTCCATACATGGGTCGGACGCTCTACCCACTGAGCTAAACGTCCACCCCTGCTGCTTTTTTCTTGCCTAAAATGTTTTCAGAAACATATTTCAGTGTTCTGTTTAACTGTAATCCAAGGACGACTACAACCAGGTGGACCAAGCACCCCTGTGTCACATGATTTGTTCTTCCTTGATTGTAGGTCTATCCAACTGCATCCAGAGGCATTTTGACTTGCACCCACTGGAAATCAAAAATGACTGGAATGGGACTATGCCAGGCTGGGGGTACTAAGCAGGGTCCGGTGTTAAGGTTTTTTGCTACATTCCCTGCAGGGCAAGTACTTCTCAAATCTACTTGCCCCATCTAAATTCCTACTTGCCCTGTGTAGGAGGTTCTCTTTCTGGCTGTGTGGTGCATACTTTTGCTAACAACTTATTTCTAACTAAAATCCATTGCCTGTTGACTGTATAAAACACCACACAACACTTCTTTCTTCAGAGAGCAGTATTTATTAGCTATATTATAGCCAACAAAGAAGGGATAAAAGAGATAAAGAAATTGTAAAGAACAGGTAGGACCAGAAAAGTCTTTTTTTTAACTTCCTCTTACCCCTATTGAACATGAACAATATTATTTATGTTCATTATTTGTCGTTAATGTGCTTTTGAGGATTCTGTTTGTCTTTTTTCTTTTTTTGTATTATTTTAACATGTTCAATAAACTTCAAACTCAACTCAACATTATATTTAACTGGGAATTTGGACAAAGATATCGCCAATCGCTGCTGGATGGGCTGAAGATGATCATTCGGAAAATTTTAACATATCGCCCAACTCTACCGGTTACACCCTCCGTGCCCTCTCTGAACGGGTGAGCCACCTGTTTAACACTGCCGTTGCTGCGGAAAAATTATCAATTTTTATTGGCTTTAGCCTAGGGCTGCCATAAACGATTATTTTGATAGTCGACTAATCACCGATTATTTTTTCGATTAGTCGACTAATCGGATCATACGTAAATTGAATGTAAAACATTCAGCTTATCGCACCAGCATGAAGCTGCTCTTATATATACATTTTTCGGATCAGCAAAAAAGAAAAAAAAATTTTGTAATCATCGCCATAGTTATGTAATGTAATGTAATAATAATGATAATAGTAATGGTAATAATCTTCAAACTTATACAGTAGGCTACTGTTCTATGTATGTACATACATTAGATCATTATAGACTGCACAGTATAATACAGAACTACGTTCTGGCTCAATGTCCCGCCTACAGCACATCTGATTGGTTAGAAGTTACGGGTAACCAATCAGCACAGACACACTGTGTCACTGACAGGGTGAGTCAGAGCTGCACTGCACCGGTAAACAGAGACGAGCTGTGTAGTTAAGACAGCTGATATCTCCAAAGTTTGAACAATTATCACAGTGTTACGATCTGTTTCTTTGACGACAGCATAGTTACATCAGTGAAAAAAGTCACATCGCCTTGATTTCACTCATGACGATGTGACGGCTTGTTCTCAGAGATGCGCTGAACGCAGCAGCGTGTGTGTTTTCACCGCACCTCGGCATTGAGATCTCGGGTATTATAACTTAAATACAAAAGTAACAGTGATAGTAAAACTATTTTGCTCACACGTAGACCGCGGATCACATGCGTGCCGAACCGTGGAAGGCGAACCGTATGACAGATTCACTGCGATCCGTTGCACCACTACTGTTGCCACGTTACAGAAAACACATGAAATATGTGTGCTAAGGGCAGCTAATGAATCAAGTCAACATCGCTAATGTTAACGTTTACAGCTATATGAGTAAGTAGTAAGTTAGCTCTCTGTTTACGCTAACATTAGCAGCTAACTAGCCAGTTAGCTTACCGAGACGACAGCCCCTCTTCATCGTTGTCACAAGACACAACGCAGATATTGCATTGCACACTCTTCTCCTTTGTTTTCTTAAAATGCTCCCACACTTTTGAGCTCCGTTGCCGCCGGGTAGCAATGATACCAGAGCCCGTCTGGTATAACTTCCAGTGACATCACGGCTGACGACCCCGATTACCACAACTGTGCATGTGTGTTAAGGACAGAAAGGCAGACACGCAGCAGTTTTGAGAGAAAAACAAAGAAAAAACACGACGCGTCGACTATTAAATTAGTTGTCGACAATTTTAATAGTCGACATAATCGTGACTAGTCGACTAATCGTGGCAGCCCTACTTTAGCCGGGAACCCGGCAGTACATAGCCGGTATTGTAGCATCATACTCCACCCACGGATATATTTCTTTCCATGAAGGGAGAAACGTTCTGCGTCTCTCCTCTGTCTCATGAGCTAATTTAGCTAACTGGTTGCGAGCCTTCCGCCATGATGTTTGAATGAACGTTTGCATGTTAGCAGAGACGTTCAGCCAATGGAGGCAGTGGCACACTGTAACTGCCCACTCCGGGGCTCCGCAGTAACAGAAACGTGAGAAGAAAAACATAATGATGATAATTTAAAGAAAAAGATCAGAGTCGGTACTTGCCCAATCGGCCATGTCTGGGCAGGTTTTGCTTGCCCGCCAGTTATTTTTAGTTGCCCCGGGCATTCGAGTAACCGTTAATGTCAGACCCTGCTAAGTATCCACAGACTAAGTATTACTCCTCTTGACTATGCTATAAAACTAATGTTCATGTACAAAATCGGTTTGGTTTTGATTTGATAATGAGACATCCTTACTGTTTCAAGCTGACAGTTTTGCAGTGTAGGGTGGCATGATTGTTCCTGGCACAGGTCCACAGTTTCAGTCCCATCTACATCTGTCAAGTCTGATAAGGTTTAGGCTGCAGTAATTCCCCTGAAGTAAGTAGATGCAGGAAAACCAGTTGCAGCCTGAATGGATGTTATAAAACAAAGATTCCTGCAGGTGAAGTCTGACTTTTTCTCAGCATGAAAGCACCTGAGGAAATTCTTGCTGCTGTTCTCAGACCCTTGACAAACTGTAGGGCCAATGTGGTCTCACTGCACTACAACCATTCCTGTTAAAGTGTGGCTTTACAGCTGTTGCTGTTCAGTGACAAAGAGCCCAGTCATGATCCTAATCAGGGCCTCACCGTGCTGCATATACACATCTGGGCATGAGTGGACCATATAGACTCACAACCATTGCTCAATCTCCTGCTTACAGCAGCTGGAAGCCATTTATACTGGGTTGCTCCACTGAAGGCTCTGGAGGGGTGAGGTGGTGGGAAACGTCAGTTTTTGTGCGCTTGCATCTAAGGTTCCAACTCACATCCTTCATGTGTTTTCTGGCCTCACACCACAGGAAGTGAAACCTTACACTTGATGACACAGCAAAAAAGTCGGAGATCAGCCACGGAGTAATTTATGTCTCTGCATAAAGCAGAGAGAAAACACATCATATGCATATTTGGAATAATTTCTCTCTGGAGGGACACAAAGGAGCGGTCCATATGAAAAATGTTAAATGAGAGCTGTGTTCTGTGTCAGAGGAAAGGGAACGGGGTGGTGTGTTAGAGCTGGTTGGTGATTGGGGGAGCTTTTTGTCCACCCCTTTTCTAAGTGCACAGTATAGAGATGGCTCCCAGCCACTGTGTGGATACGTTGTTACTCGATATCTGCAGAACTACTTGCATGACTGGTATCTGCTTTAAGTCTGCGAATGAAAACGCGGCATCAAAGCTTTACAATAATTCCTTCATACAGGTTGGTGAATTGCAGACAAAAGGTGATTATAGATAAATAAATACAAATAAATTCATTTTAAAAACATTTTTACTTTGCAGATAAATGTAGTTTATTTAGGGTTGTTCCAAATGATATCAGTTTTGGAAATGCCACATATACAGATTAAAATGCTATATCGTAGGCCTGGGCAATACAGCAAAAAAGTCTATTTGATAGTGAAGTTTCACATCGGTAGATATTGATAATTATTGATCATGTAGCTTGTGACTGACCACATGTTGTCTACTCCAAAGGATGGACGCTGATAAGATAAAATAAGTTTTTGTATTACTGGTCTTGGTCGGGACCGTATTCCTGCAGTTTACATACAACGCTGTTCTTTTTAAATCCATCCATATCTAGGTGGTCGGGTCGGGCAACACACAGAGCGTGACATCCCTTTTTTCAACAAAGCTTTCCAGCGGCTCCATCTCAGGCGGCTCCCTGCAATGCCCTACTACAGCTCCCTCCAAATATCTAAGCCCTTTGGTAGTCGTTTCATAAAAACTGCCACACTGGCGAGCTGAGCTATTCCTTTTTTATCTGCACTCATTTTGCACACTGTTGTTTAACGTGTCACTCACGCTATTTGTTATCTCACATGCAACTCCACGTGTAACTCTTATTGCTATTGTAGTATCTGAGATTAGATGGTTGTTCGCATCTAAACTCAAATATTACTAAACCCACCAGCCTCATGTTTTTGTGCACATGTATAACTGTATGCTGACGGACCTCTGTGGTTCACAATTTTTGAAAAACCTCAAGAAACATTTTGTTTTTATGGGTTTTTATGGGAATATCTTCAAACTTGACACAAATGGCCACTTGGACTCAAGGATGAACTGATTAGTTATAGGGGTCAAAGGTCAAGGTCACTGTGACCTCACTAAACATTTTTGGCCATTACTCAAAAACTCACAATAATTATGACAAAATTACACACAAATATCTCATAGGATAAAATGATAGGTGACAGGGCTCAACAATAAGAATTGCTTGCTTGCCCGAGGTGAGTAAAATGCCATGTCAGGCAAGTAAATCTGGAATCTTGCTTGCCCAGCTGGGCGAGTGATTAAAAAGAATTTAACAATTACAATATTTTGATAATCAATTAATTGTTAGAGCAATTTTTCATGCAAAATGGCAAAATGCTGTTTTCAGTCTCTCAAATATGGAGATTTCCCTCTTTTCTTTGTTTATAATTACATTATAATTACATTAAACTGAATATCTGGGTTTTAGACTGGCCACACAAGACATTTAAAGACATTGCATTGGACTATGAAAAACTGGATGGATGTTTTTCAGTATTTTCTGATATTTTATGGATGTATATGACAATTAACTTAATTAACTTTAGGCTTTGTTGTTGTTGTTGAGGGGCAAGTAAAAACTGACTTCACGCAAGCAGATTTCTGACCCACTCGCCCAGCTAGGCAAAAAAAACAAAAAAACACTGAACACCAAGTGAAGACATTTTATATCCAAAAGACCAAATGTAAACTTCACTGTCGCATCATAATGTTCAGCTCTCTATCAGTCCTCTGTCCTCCTTCTCACTGGACATCATTCACGGGAATCACACACGACAGTGTAGTGATAACCAGCCACTAGGGGCCACAGGTGATCAACAGCTGCTTGGGTGTCATGTTAACATTGGGGGAACTTTGCAAGTCTCCACTGGTTACATCTGGCAGTTGTGGTGACATTGCAGTAACTGCTTCACCACCTGTTGCCTGGCAGGGATCTGAACTCTACCGAGTGACCTCTTCTAGTTTATTTTTTGTCTACTTGGGAGCAGTGCAACGATCTATAACACCTATACACCGTAAAATGGCAAATTAGCTTGTGGAATGCTAATAGTATTAACGTACCCAAGCTAACAGCTGTTACCTTTACTTTTGTAGTGTTGTAGTCATTTTAATCCCAATGCTCACCTCCTGACGTACAAATGTTCCCTCTGGCTATGCAAGACTATAGCTGAGAAGAACTTGGGTGTTGTTCTCCATGGCTGCTGTTGTTTACACATGGTGTTCACTGTACCTCTGTGGCAGCCTTTCCATGCACATGAAAAGAGCAGACTGATCATGTCCCTCAGAATCTCGTTATCTTGTCAGTGTGGTTTCATGTGGTACTGTATGTGATGTATGATGTGCAGGATGAGCTCTGACCTGTTCTTTACAAACTTCATTATGTCCTGGATCTTGCTGTGTAAGGGGCTGCATTCGGGGAAGAGAGTCAACAACTCAAAGTTTTCTCCCTCCTATTGAGTTTATTATCAGGCTTGGGGAGTAACGGATTACATGTAATGGCGTTACGTAATTAGGATACAAAAAAAGGTAACTGTAATCCGTTACATATATATATATATATATTAGGGGTGGGACTTTAACATGTTAATTATGATTAATTAATTACAAAAAAAATAACGCGTCAAAAAAATTAACGCATTTAATTGCGGCACGGAACGGAACGTTTGTCAGTGCTTGACTTCCTGGTCGACCGATCACACTGATGCACAAGACAGGCCAAAACACACCGCCGGCGGACGCCGCGCGTCAAAACAGCCGCCCCCATTATTTTCTATGAAGAAGCCTGGCACTGGCGGCCGGCAGGCGCGCACTGGCGCGCGGCCCCGCGGGGCTTTACGCCACGAGAAACGCGGGTTTACCACGAGAAACAACAGTTCACTGCTTCAATATAATGTTGGCTCAACTACAGTCGTTATTTACTTGTGTGTTTCTTGTTTTCACTGTAGTTTCAACTGTTTCACCTGTTCCTCCTGAGCTCCAGTTCCTCTCTCTGCCTGCAGTCTGTTTCCCTGCAGCTCATCTCTGCCTCTGTGTAGAAC
>JAJHUR010121214.1:1816-15966 GCA_027495735.1 Lutjanus campechanus | reverse complement strand
CCGTGCACACACACACACACACACACACACACACACACACACACACACACACACACACACACACACACAAATACATTACATTTTGCTCATTTTCATCTTCAACTTGTACCATACCCTCCTACCTCCATTATACCAGCCATTCCTCCATGGTTAATTTTCCTCTCCACTTCCATCTGTAACTTATTTTTGAGTTTGACATATTACAAGCATGACCTGCAGGAGACAATGGCAACCTTATAGCATACATACAGTAAATCACAAATCCTGTAATAATATTGGAAAGAAATCTATAAGAATATGCACAATGTAGGACTTGCTAAATAAAGACATAATGAATTAGCCATGAATTAAATGGACCACTGCAAGTCTTGAAAGGTATACTATGCGACATTTTCACAAACAAAAAACAGCATATGAACTCATGAACATTTATATCATTATATTATATATACATTTGAGGTTGGGACTGTAAATGTAGGGACCAACAGTTACATCACATTCTGTGTCTTTCTTCTCTGCTCTCTGTCTGTGAGAGCCGCACAGATAGATATACACACATAAACACACACAGGCAGAGAAGACTGAGGATAGCTTCAGCTGTATTCACACATAATCTGGTGTTTGCCAGACGAGTGAGCGTGTTTATTTGTGCTTTAGAACATAACCGCTGTGAAACAATTAGGAAATAATGGTTTACTTCTTTGATTCACTGCTTTGTTCTCGGTGATGATGCTCACCCTTTTAATTCACTCTCTAAGTCTCTCACCCTCTCCTTTACTTTTAAGTTTATTGACATAGTGTTTTGTATCATGTTTCACCTGCTCATATGTAATGTTTTGAGGATTCTGTATGATTGCTTCAGAGCACATAAAGTTTTTTGCAGCACAAACCCTGAAAAAGTTTCCTTATTTGAACAGGGGCAATGCACAAAGAACCTTACCTTATGTAAAACAAGAAGAGATATAATCCACCAGGTTTTATCAAATTGCCATTTCCAACCCATAGCTCCCGGGCAGGTAGGTAGAATAATAAAAAGAGAATTAGACATTGAAAGAAAATTGGACATTAAAAGAGTACCAGATACTAGGGTAGTCAGTCAAAGTATAGAAACACAATCATCTCCACCTCCTCCACCTTTATACAAACCCCTCTCTCCAACACAAACTTATAAATGCAAGTTTGCTGTGTGAATATGCAAAGTTTTGTCAGACAGGAGAAAGAAAATTTGTTACCAGCACTGTTGGAAGATTGTTCCAGTGTTTTATGGCAATAAAACTAAATATAATTAGTTAGACCTTGTGGATCGTGTTATAATTCAGCCCAGTATCACAGCAGTGTGTGAAACAGTCACAAAATGTAATCAATAGATTCTTATACATTGACAAAAGTTGTCATTTTTACCATCACAGTCAGCACGACTTTCAAAGTAATGGACAAATGTAGTACAGAGAGGGGAGGAGGTCAGAGTGGGTGGATTGGGGAGAATAATAATAGTGTTGATTATTTTAAGGACGTAGTTATTTTAACCCAAACCGTGATCTTTTCCTAAACCTAACCAAGTAGTTTTGCTGCCAAAACTTAACTAAACTGCGACCTTCACTTGACATGTTTCTCAGCAAGTTTTATTTTGAAAGTGTAACCAGACATTGCATATTTATTATTGCTGAATTAACTGTGGTATGAGAATGACAGTTCATGATACATTAGTCTGAAAGTCGTGCTGAGTATCATGACAAAATGGAAGATTTTTGTCCTTGCACACAAATTGAATAGAGTAAATTTCTTGAGTATTTCATGAACTGCCACAAAACTGTGTTGTTATTATGTTATATTGAAGTTTTTAAATTTATGCTATTACAGTGGTGATATAGACATGTTTTCAAACCATGAATTTTAAGGGTGCTTTTATATAATATTATACAGGCTCATATAAACATAATCATTTTCAATCATCTCTTATGACCCACCTGAAGTGTGTGGTGGCTGTGGTATCTGGTGTGCTCTGCCTGTATTTCCTTATTTTGTCATTATTCTGCTGTGCTTGGGATGCTTTACCAACCCAAAATGTCCATATTTGACATCCTGGGAATAAGACTTAACATTTAGCTATCTTTCTGGTGCATTTATGAACATCTCAGACAAATCATACTGATTCTTCCTTTACCAACCTGTGATACAGTGCAAAAAATGTAAAAATCATTGCATTTAAAGGTATTTGATGCCTAAACTGTATGTATTATGAAACAGAAGGTGGGAGGCTCAGCATCCTCTGAATGAAAGGAAACAAAAGGGTTTATGGTGGTTTAAATTTTAAGAAACAGTAGAAGTACAAATGGTTTGTTAAAGGGATCATAAAGAAGATAATCTGTATTTGGGGGAAAAAAAACCGTCATTAAAGCCTCTGAAAACGTATCTTTGTAGTCAGCTTCTTTCTCTGAATTATGTGATCTTCCATAATTACACAGTTTGTTTTGCTTAAGTTAGAACAGTTTCTGTTACTTCATTTAACAGATTTCTGTATTTGTGTTTTTCTCTGAGCTCTTCTCACTCTTTTGAAGTGGACGGAGCTACGTTAAGAAGACGTGATGCAATGAACTTCCATGCACCAATCAGTTGTGGGGTTATTTGGTCACTGTCAGTCAAACACCCACACAGTCCTGAGGCAGATTCGCTGAGTTTTGCAGCCGTAAACTCTTTACAGTAACTCAGGATGTTTTGTCCAAACTTTAACTTTTGTTGTTGCTTATTTAGTTGTTGATGTTTAATGTTATAGAGATACTTAAGGTGTGAAGCCAAGTTTTCAGGGCTCTAAGCTTGACTGCTCACAATCTCTGCTGAACTCTGCTGTACCAAAATGTGTGAACAGGATACACTATATTTTGCAAACAAGTCTCAACTTCGTACTGTACACAAGTTATTGGGGGAAAAGATCAATTTGTGGAAGGAAAAAGTTCCCACCCAATAATAACTTCCCACAATATACTCTTGATCTTCTTCCCTCAAGATGTTTCTTTCCAGCAATATAGCGTTTCATGTTCCAACAGTATTTTTGTTCTCATGAGAAAACAATGTTTAACACTTTAGGGACTCTGGAGAATTTGGATTACTACTGCAGCTCCAGTCGCATGTTTGCAGTGAATGTGAATTTACTCTGAAGTATCATTTGAATTTGTCATTGTCATTCTATCAATCTTAAAATGTCACACTTAAAAGTATTGTACTCGCTTCTTTTTGACGCCTTTTTGACGGGAAAAGAAGAGCAACGACTGATTCCTGCCATCTAAACCAGGCACAGCTGTGCGCCGGTGCCCTAAAAAAAAGTCCTTCTGTCAAACACCTGAAACTCATTTTCCCTGTGCTGCTGGAGATGTTTGTAGTTCAGTTTGAGATGGAGGGTTTTCAGGAAAGCTTAAAATATCTCAGGTAAGAAAATGAAGAGGTCACGGGGGCATTAGACTTTAATAAACAGATTAAGTAATTAATTAATTTTATGTTATAATTATGAGAAACAATAGAAAAACAAGGACAAGATAGATGTCAAAACTTACAACTGGTCTGCAACACTCTTAGAAATACAGGTTCCAAAAGGATCCTTCCTGAAGGGCTGAGGTTTTACCAGGAACAATCAGCTACTGAAGACTCGAGGTTTCAAGTAAGAACCCTTTTCATCCAAAGAACCCTTTTTGGAAGAAAGAGTTCATGAAGGATTGTTGAAGAACTCCTTTGTCAGGGATTTATCAAGGGTTCATCAAGGGTAATTTGGATTTTTGATAGAAGCCCTTTGCTGGGTTCTTGATAAAATCCCTGTAGTATAAATGGTTCTCATTTGATAACCCCCTTGGTGGGTTCTAGGTAAAACCCTTGGAATATTAAAAGGTTCTCAATCAAACCCCCTGGGAAGATTCTTGTGAGTACCTGTAGAAGGTGGAAATATTCTGGATGGAACCCCCAGAGAGGCTTCTGTGTGGAACCATTGCACCATCAAAGGGTTCTCCATAGAACCTCTCATAAGGGGTTCAGAGTGGAACCTTTCACAGATGGTTCGAAGCATAAGCCTTTCATGAAGGGTTACGCTTTGAAAATGGCATAACTCTTTTATAACCCTTTATGTCAGGTTCTGGGTAGAATTCTCTAAAGGGATCCAAGGGTTCTCCTATGGGGACAAAACGAAGAACCTTTTATGGTTCTACTCAACAACATCCTTCTGTGTGGTGACTAGATCAATGTGTGTGTATATGTGTGTGTGTGGTGAGAACCCTTTATGCATACAAATAGATATCTGTCATATATAATTACAGGTCAGAGTCATACAGTCGACTCTGCCTGTGTATGTGTGTATGTATATATATGTACATACAGATGCACTTGGGAGTATTTACATGCCTTTGCATGCACATGACCTCTCGCATCATTTAGTTGCTGGTGGCTCTCCAAGCAGGGCCGCCCCAGCGACAGCCCATAATACAGTGTATAATAATGGGAGATTTGCTTTCATGAGCTAAGCTCCGGGAATGTTTGGACCTCCCATTTAGACTCAACAGGAGCTTGGCACCGACTCTGCACAGGTGCAGACTGAGGGAGGGAGAGGGGGAGAGAGAATTGGGTCCTGCGAACAGCATTCAACATCTGTGTCAATGGCTGTTGCACAAATTTTCGCCAATAAAACAGAGAGCGAGGGGAAAGAAGAGAGTCAAACAGAGAGAGAGAGGGATAAGGAGTAGAGCGGGGATTCAACATCTGTCAGTGTCTGTTATGCTTTCTACTAAATTGAGAGAGAAACAGAGAGAAAAAGGGGGTAGGAGCTTAAAATAGCAGAGAGAGAAAGTTGGTGGCTAGCCAAGCCTGGATGAAGCAATTCACTTCCAGCTGTTGTACTGTTTGTGTATCAGAGAGAGGACAGGAGGGGAGGCAGGGAGGATGGGAAGGTAAGACGCTATCGAAGGTAGGAGAGCAGAGAGGGATGGAGGGAGAGGAGGGCTGAAGTAATAAGCAGGACACAGGTGGACTTATGAGGAGGAACTATCCCACTGACTGTAGGATGAACTGCAGTGTGTTTCTCTGATATGTGCACCCACTCCTTCCTCTTTGTCTTACCTTGAACTTAACACACAGTCATCCCACTCCAGCCTGATCTCACAGGTTCAACATCATACTTATTTCAAGTCAAGTCAAATTTTATTCATATAACCCAGTATCACAAATCACAACTCAGCTAACAGAGCTTATCAGTTTGTACAGTGTGCAACACCCTCAGTCTGACAGACCCGACTGGGTAAGGAAAAAAAAGATAATCATTTATTAAAGAACTCATTTGTATATATTATTTGTCATTCTATATGTTAAACAATGTGAATGTGTTGAATTAATTAAGTGACCATGACCAAAATTTTACCCTGACCTTATTTCCTTATTTCTCTATCTATACCCACCTTTTCCATGCATTGCTGTGGAGGCCGAGGTCCTATCCATGCATGCATTTAGCATTAGATGGGATACATCCTGGACAGGCATCCCACCCTCACTAGAAAAACAACTGTATAGGTAGTATATTTATGGGCAGCTACCAGGAGTGACCTTAGTAACTGACCCTTTTAAAGTCCCATCCCTTTTTGCTCTGTGCTCCAAAACCAGTTGAGCAAACTTAGTACCTCAGTGAATTTTCTCCTTTTCCTGTAAAAGCAACATATAGGATCACATTTTAAGTTATCCAGTGTTAGCAAAACATTAGCTAATTAGCTAGCTAATGATTGATGTAGATTAGCTAGCTAATTAGCTAGTATTTGCCAGCTTTAGCTAACTTAAGATATGAATTTATGTCGCTTTTGCATGTCCCCCAGCAATTGTAAAGGAAAGGGGCATGCATTTTTTTTTTTTTTAAATCTGCCACCGCAATGTTCCTTTAGGGGCAAAATAAATGAATGAAAGAAAGAAGATCACACCAGAGGGGCATCCTATTTTTATTCTTTCCTGATATATAAAAGTAAACATATTTAATATTAAAATGCTGTTGCAGTGAACTTAGTTTGTTATTTTCATTCTTTATGATTTACCAAAACGCAGGAAACATTGGGTTCTACCTTACGCTGATCTAAAGCGCAAGTGTAAAGCACCATGCGCACTGGATTTAATTTATTCAAGGTGTGTCCAAATCCCCCTTTGCCCTCTTGTATCCTGTCACGCCCCTTGTGCCAGCAGCACACAGTGGGATACACCTATCAGCTGCGCTCAAGTTTGCTTCCTTGCTTAATTCACAGGCAAGTTTAGGCCGAGCATGTAAATAGCTTCTTTTACACAAACGCCTGCAAAAAGCAATACAATACATGAACCATGAAAGCTATGCAGATATGTAATTGGTTATGTTTTACACTGAAACACCTTGAAATTATGTTGTATTTTATAATTCATTATTATCATCATTATTATGCAGCTCTGCTGACTGAAGCTCCTGAAGAAGGAGCTGGTGGGCAGGATCTGGCCATGAAGCTGCACCTGAACCCAACTGAACACCCAACTGAGCCGGACTGATGTGCAGCTTCAACCCGTGTGCAAATTTATGCACAGGTTATCTATCCAACATCAGGCTCTGACAGAGGGACACATACCACTTTATCCCCGGGTTGGACTGCTCTCGTGGTCCAATATAATGATATAGTATCACAATTGTTTGATCTTTGTTTTTCTGCAGACACAAACGCTCCAGCTGCTCCAGCTGTCATGTGACTGATCTGTTTAAGATGATCTGACAGATGTGATCCCGTCCCATGCGCACTTTGCAGGTTTGTTGAGATTTATTGGGCTTTATAATTAGAATAATAATTCCTGATTCCTTATTAGTGAGAATAATTCTACACACACTCATGCTGTTTAACATAAATGAAAGGCATTTTTTGACTGCGGAGATGTGTGTGCACACCTCAGCCGAGCGCGAGACAAATACATACACCCTCACGCTTTTAGCCTCAATATTTACACTTTATTGCTGACAGAAAACATGTTCAAAGGACTCTTTACTAATCCACACCCCTTTGTGGAAAAAGACTTAACATAAGCAAAGGTGTTTTGTGATTGTGGTGATGTGTGTGTGCCTTGGCCAAATGTGCCAGGTGCTATCTTGTACAGGCAGATCGATTACGTTACAGACTTTGCGCTTCGACCAGGTTTTAGCCAGTCTAAGGCAGAAGTGGTTTTTACTGCAATGTGTTGTGCACAAGACAGCAATTGAGCCCAGTCACGCCTTCGTTTGGCAGAAACAGCAACTGTGCCATATGTAAGATAGCAAATCCACCTGCACGACCAGGCCTAAATCTCTGAACTCAAATTTTGAGACCTCTCTAATTTTGAGGTTTGACAGTTGACGAGTATGCTTCAAGAAAAATGATGTAATGTACTTTACTTATGTCACATACGTAACATAACTTGACTTACATACCTAACTGAACTTATGTAACTAACATACTTATTTCAACAAAAACCATGATCTTTTTCTAATAACCAAGTATTTCTGGTCCCTAATCTGTTTCAAACTGTTTCAAAACGTTAACGTGATGATGAAGGACCAGTACACCTCTCACTGGTACTCAACAACAGTCGTGTATGTCGTTTTAGGAGTCACTGGGACACTGCCTATTCTGTCGTTACAGTCTCCACATACTGTAGACAGACCCCCAGGAATTGAACCCAGGAGCATTTTACTGAGATGCAACAGTGCAAATCACTGCCCCGATGTGCCACCCATTAAGTGTAATTATTTATCACAAAAAAATAAGCAAGAGCCAAACACATGTGGTTGCAATTTTGTTATTGTTTAATACATTTAAGACGATTAGAGCTGTAACCTCTCGTGGAATAACATGTTTGTTTTCTGTATAGCAGGTTTTGAAAGAACTGGAGTTAATGACAATGAGAATAATGTTTGTGTTGAGGACTGTGCGTCCTTGAGCAACAACCATTAGTGGGATCTAAATTTGAGTCTGAGTTTTTCTGTGGCGACAAACAAAATTAATATTTACAAAACAAACCATCTCCTATTTTCTATTTTGTTATTTGGCATTTTTGAAATGAAAAGGACAAACAGTCCATTTCACATCAAAAAGATTTCTCCTTCACAACTGCACCATTTAAGCCAATAGTGATTCACATCCTTTAATCATTTACAATAAGCTCTGAAAAACTTTTTTTTTTTTTGCTCGACAAAGCACAGAGGAAAAGTCAAACAGAAAAGATTGCCTTGACTTTAAAAAAAAAACAGATATTTGATAAATAAGTGGCTTCAATATATTTGAGGGACATCTTTTTGACATCATGTCCTTGTTCATATTTTTTTTACACCTTCTGTCAGTTGTGACTGGTTCTTTTATCCAAGCAATGATCTGTGTCTTCTGCATGTGAATGTGAATCTTTTTGTATGTTTTTTTTTTAACCACTCTCTAGGTTTGCTTGATAGATAAGTGGCAGTTTTAGGGGGAAAACGTTGCTTATGATGAAATCAACAGGCTTTTGAAATTCGCCAAATTGACAGGCTTGAATAGGGACTGAACAGGTGGAAAGTAGTGCACTCTTAATGTGATTGCATGTGTCAGAATCAAAACCAAGCCTTTTTTTTCCCTAGAAGAGGCAATTCATTTGAGATGTTTCATTTTACAGTCAAAAGGCTAAAATGAAGCAATTTACAAGCTGTAAATTGTAGACTTGACAGACAAAACAGTGTAGCCACTGCAAAGGACACATCTTCCCTCAGAGCATGAAAAGTAATAAAATATATAATGTAAGAAAGTGTCTTCAGCTATTTGTAAGTTTTTATTTGCATCACAATTTTTAACTAGGTCACTGCAACAAATCAATAAATACAAACATTGTAATGTCTTTTGCTTGAGTCCAACTATTGTTGTCTCCAACTCCTGAAGTTGCTTGGACTTGAGGCACCCAGCCAGAGGCTCCTTTTTCTTTTTTGGTCTCAACTCCCTCTGAACGATTTTCTCTCCTTTGAGTAGCGTGCATCGACAATACCAGTAAAGATTGCTTCCTGGCTGTTACCCATGCATAGAAAATGCTGCCACAGTGTCGTGGATTGCACCCAATGCATAGAAAGTAGATGTGACTGTCGTTATTTTTTTGTGAACATGTTTTGGAATCTGTCAATACTGATAATGATGACAGTCTTTTGTAGTCAGAGAAAAGGTGTGTTTGTTCATTTTGTTTGGATTTCTTCCCAGTCTCTGGCAGACTAATATTTGTCCCCTTTTGTGTGTTTTTTGGGCTTTCACTCACATTTAAAGAACAATAAAACTGCAAGGATGAAGAAGGAGATATTTGTTTTTATTATTTTTTTAACTACATGTATTCTAATGTAAGAAACAAAATTGTATTTTTTAACAACCTTTAAGGTAAGCAAGGCAAATAGATGGATATCGGGCCAACTAGAGGACGTTTGTAATGAGGTTGGAGTGTGTGTGACTGGTGTGTGTTGTTGAAAAAAAGCATGTGCACTCAGTCCACCCTCCATACATAAAGTAAGACACCCAGAATACACATACATTTACATTATTGTATTGTATGGTGCACACGTGCATACACAGATCTGGATATGTATTGCTTAAAGGACCAGTGTGTAGGATTCAATGGCATCTAGCAGTGAGATCACAGATTGCACACACCTTGTCTCACTCTCCCCTTCCAAGTGCGTAGGAGAACCTATGGTGGCAGCGAAACTCGCACAAAATGCAAGAGGCCATATCCACAGTTAGTGTTTGGTTTGTCTGTTCTGGGCTACTGCAGAAACATGATGGTCCAACCTGACAGCCTGCATGGAAGAGGTTCATTCTAGGGTAACAAAACACAACAATTCTTATTTTCAGTTGATTATACAATAATGAAAATATACTTACAAATTATGTTCCAATTCTACCAATAAATTCCTGTAAATCTTAAGTTGGTTACACACTGTACGGTTCTGGGCTGTCAAAGATGAAAGATGACCAATGTGAAAAAAAAAAAACAGGGCAACATCGGTCAAGGCACCAAAACTGTGTTCCTACATAACACTGCGAGAAACGACATCTGTTCTCACTGTCTTTTGACCAAAGATAACCTGGGAGAAAATTCTGACAGTGTCAAAAATGTACTATCTCACAGTGTGGCTGCTACTATGACCTATGTCATACCAGCCAATATTAACAAATACTTAACATTACCTCAAACTCTCTTTGCAAAACTGATGTACCAAGCTGGCCTATTTTCCCACGCCATCATTCCCTCACCCTCCTCTTCTTTGGATTTTTTCCAGACATATAAATACCTCCAGAGAGCTTAATTCTTGCTTAGTTTTACTGTCTAACAATAGATGGATGATGCACATTGATGACATTATCTTGTATTCTGATTTGTGTTGTAGCCAAGGATTCAGTAGGTGTGATCATCGCACAGTTTACATACATCACACTTGATGTCGTACCCAAGTTGAAGCCTGGATTATACTCCCAAATGGACACATACACAGACAGCTGTGGACATAGTAGTTTGTCTGTTTGGAAGACACATTCCACACATGCACAGTCTACAGCATCAGCATAGTGGGCACATGGATAAATCTGTGCAACGAAACAAAATTTACACCAGGCAGGACCAAGCAGATCCTTGCATACTTGTGGATGCAGAAAGTATAATACTGGCTTTACGTTTGTACTACTACGCCTTTCTCCTCTTATACAGAATTCATCTTCATATCTCCATTTTGTGTATTTGTCACTGCTTTATTAGAATTTATATCCTCATTGAAATGCAAAGAGGCACTAATGATAAATTACCCCCCCACACAGCTCATCAGTTTAATGCATGGCTAACCTCTCACAATTAGCAAGGTCAAGGGATGCAGTTTTCTTTAAATGGAGAGAATGAGTAAGTAAAGACTGTTATGTATTCTTTAATGCAGTTTCTTCAGTCCACCATATGTTTCTTCACTCCTTCTTTTGACACTCAGAGAGCATATGCTTTTCAGATACACACACACATTTTCTCCTGTCTTCTGCGCGGGCTATTAACCTGTCTGCTTTCTGCAGAATCTCTATAATTT
Organism: Lutjanus campechanus; assembly: GCA_027495735.1. Lineage (NCBI taxonomy): Eukaryota > Metazoa > Chordata > Actinopteri > Lutjaniformes > Lutjanidae > Lutjanus > Lutjanus campechanus. The sequence continues at coordinate 4,898 of JAJHUR010121214.1, read as the reverse complement.
GGCCGTCAATTATTAAAATTCTACCTGCCGACATGTGGCGAGAGAAAAGGTGCCCGCAATCATTCTGGACCCCGAAAGGACTGACTGCTAACACACACACTGGCTAATGTGAGCGTGACGTCTTGGGTACTGCAGGTTTGACACTGGGCCCAGCACACTGAGTGGATAATTGTATATGCGATGAGAGGGGTGGGTGAGAAGGAAAGGCTGGTGTTTGCTTAACAGTACGAATGTTATAATAAATTGGCCACGAGTTGTGTTACTCTAAATGGGGACAGACTGTGATTTCATGTACTGTATATATCTCAGTAAAGGAGCCTTGATATGTAAACAAAGACACTCATTGTCATTGATAGAAACCACCTGAAGGCAGGATGAGCCAATGGCAGAGATGAAAGCAGCTGCGTTGTGTTCATACATGGTTAGTAGGAGTAGAGCTGGTGTCATAATAACCACTGAGCTCCCTGTGTTTTCTGCAGCCCTCAAAACATGAATCTGTGATTTTGGCTTAGAAACCATGAGGTGCTTTCCATCTAATAAAAAATATCGCTCATGACTGACTTATAAAGTTTGACATTGTGGGAAACACGCCACACAGTGACAAGACTCCAGAGAGGTACAACCCCCTGTAACATAATTACAGTTCAGTGCTGTTTATCCATCTCACTAGTTTTGGTTTGAGTTACATATAGTCCCATTACAGTCCAATAAAAGGCCGCAGACATTTCTACAGATGATATCTCCAAAACTCGGCAAATCACACCAAAATGATCAAGATGGATGAGTAGTTCTACAGGTGAGAGGAAAATAACATCTTTCTGATTCAGGGACGAACTGTCCCCTTTATAGTTTTGGTGCCTTTGGACAGAACCAGACTAGCTGTGTCCTCCTGTTTTCCAGTTTGTGCTAAGCTAAGGTTTTAGCATGCCGTTAGCATGCTGATATGAAAGCAGTATCAATCTTCTGAACTGACTCTCGGCAAGAAAGTGAAGAAGCTTTACGTTTCAAAATGTAACCCTTTAGGTTCTGTGATGTTTGGATCAGTGTTTATTACTGTACTTATGTACGAGTGTGTGCACTTACAAAATAAGTATGTTATTACTTAACTTAAGACTATTAAAATTACTGTGACTACTTAACAATATATGAGTGTTATTAATAAAATAATAAGCATGTATACTGTTAGATTATAGGACATTTCTAAGCACTTTAAGAAACACTTATAAGAAACTTGTTAACAGTTATAAACTGCTTAAGAATGCTAATAAAAGCCTCTCCCACTTCTCCTGTCTTTCTGCAGGTGTCCCTGTCCAATTAAGGCAAAAAGCCTCAAAATAAGATCCAGTACCCCAAGGCACATAGTTAATTGTTTATAAGTGCACTTTTAGGAATTTATTAGCCTTAATAAGCAATGCTCACACTTAAGATGCAAAAATGCATAGTTAAGTCTTAATAAGTACATAGTTAACTGCTAATAAAGGTATAATAGTGTATAGAAATCTTTGTGAAGCCAAAACAAAAGCTTCAAAAAGGTTTAACACTGACATGGTATGTTAAGTAAACTCAATGTGTGTGTAATGCTATTATAACTAATTATCAATAAAAAGACAGGCTTTTATTAATATTGTTGAGCAGTTATGTACTCATTAATGCCTTATAAAAAAAATGCCTATCATGTTTTTTTTTAAAACTTTCACATGCATATAAAAGAAAAAGCTAAATGCAAAATGCAGCAGAAACTTTATATTGTTGAGTGCGTGTGTTCATTGTGTTTGTATGTCTGTAAGATCATGCCAGAAAATAAAACAATATACTGACCCATATTGAAAAGGGCTGAACACTTCACTCTTTGCTCTCAGGCTAATACGAACCATACACTCTCCTGCGACAGCTCGCCAAGAACAAAACGGTAATGGTGGAACGTTGAGGGGGTGCACTTGATTATTTATTTGTGTTTCAACAGGGGGAAACCGGAGCTCCGTCACCACTATGAAGCTATGAGTCATAAAAGCCTGTTTATTTAGAAACCAGAACTTGCTGCTCGACAGGCCGTTACATCTGGTGGCAATTATATCATTCAGCTCTCCATCCCACATGCTGAATTCAACTCATATGTGGGAGTTGCATCACATCAGAGTGCGAGTGTGTGTTTGTGATGTACTGTATGTGTGCTGGTGTGTGTGTTCTACATGCTTTACGACATGGTTTTACTTGTGAGTTGTTGTCAGTTCAAAGACATCTTATTTTTTGACTTTACAAGAGATTTCAAATCCAGAACATCATATTTTATGCTTTTCTGTCCCTGAAAGATGAGATGTAATGACCCTTGACATTCATTTGACTCAGAAAGTCAATTTGTGTTCTCGTCTGGGTCAAGAATTTTTCCATTAGCTTTTTTCGCTGACCTGAATGAGGAGCGGGTTTCGGAGGAATGGCGATGCTTTCTATTGTGGCTTCTTTTCTTTTGGGGCTCCAGTTCAACAGCTGCTTCCCGCCTTCACTAAAACAGAGCTTGGCCGTCGAGGGAAAACATCTTGTTTCATTTTAGCCGCTCTGTTGTTAAAGGACTTGGAACACTCGCTCTCTCATCTTCTCGCCGCTCGCTCCCCCTCCCCCTCCTCCCCCTCTCTCCCCTTCTCCTCACCTCAGGTCCTGTCAAACCTCTCACCGGGGGAGAAATGGAAGGTGTGTGGCTCCTCGGTGAGGTGTGTGTTTTTATGTGTGTTTCCGCGCGTGCATGTCTAAGTGCGCTCTTGTCTATTCAGACACGCGTGTGTATGAGTCTCCATGTGACTCAGTGTGTGCTCTGTTTAAACCCACTGTCTCCAAAGCCTTACAAGGCTCCCCGTGTATAATTGGTGACCTATTACTTTCTGCCCATTGCATTTGACAGATATGAATTGGAGACTGCCAAGCGGACATGCTGATTAATGACAACCACAATTGGTACCTTTTAATTGCCAGGGATGAGAAGCCAGGCACTGCAGAGAGAAAAGAGTCAGAATGACGAACACACACACACACACACACACACACACACACACACACACACACACACACACACACACACACTTTCACACAT
>JAJHUR010121213.1:1206-11664 GCA_027495735.1 Lutjanus campechanus | reverse complement strand
CTGGAAGTACAGAGTGAAGGTTTCATCTCTCAACACTGTAACTGCCTGCCACACGCTTAGAAATAAGTGGTCCAAAAGGGTTCTTCCTGAAGGGGTGAGGTTCTACTCAGAACCATTTGCTTGTGAAGAACACTTTTATGAAGAAAAAGGTCTTCAGGGGTCTTTGGAAAACTTAGGGTTCCATTAAGATCCCCTTCCTTTCAAAAAACCCTTTTTGCAAGAAAGAGTTCTTCAAGGATTGTTGAGATCTTTTGTACCATAATATAAAAGGGTTCTCTGTAGAACCCCCTGGGTGGGTTCTAGATGAGACATTTGTAATATAAAAAAGGGTTTTCAGTGGAGTGCCCAGGATGGGTTCTAGAAAAAAACATTGGAATGTAAAAAGGGTTTCCAGGAGCACCCTCTGGGTGGGTTCTTGATAAAACCATATGAATATAAAAGGGTTTTTTGCAGAACTCTCTGGGTCGGTCCTATGTTAAACTCTTGGAATATAATAGTGTACTCAGTCGACGCTTCTGGGTGGGTTCTAGAAAGAACTCTTGGAATATAAAAGGGTTTTCGGTAGAACCTCCTGGATGTTTTCTATTTAGACCCACTGGAATGTAAAATGGTTCTCAGTTGAATGCCCTTGGTGGGTTCTAGATTCTTGGTAGAACCCTCTTGGTGGGTGTGCTCTTGTATGCACCTTTAGAAGATGGAAAGGTTCTGTATAGAACCCCCAGACAGGCTTCTGGGTGGAATCATTACACTCAGGTTTCTCTGTAGAACCTCTCCTTGGGGGTTCTGAGTTAAACTTTTCACAGATGTTCTAAGTATCACCCTTTATGTTAGGTTCTAGGTAGAACTCTTTGATAGGGTTCCTAGTGGAAAGTTTATAAAAGGTTCTACCAGGAAGCGAAAAGGGTTCTCCTATGGGGATAAGCTGAAGAACCCCTTGTGGTTCTAGTTAGGACCATTATTTCTTAGAGTGCAGTGCCAGTTGCGGAGGATGCCTGGTCTTCTCAACACGTGTTACTGTGCTTCTGTAATGAGTTGAAAACTCCCATCTGTAGCTCGCTCTCTGTTCTCCTTTCTTCTCTGGGTCAGAGAATACAAGCCATTAATCATCACCTGGGTGTGTGACAGCCAGCGTTTGATTGGAGGTTTGATCCCGGCTCTTTGACAGCCTTCTCTCTCTGGCTGGTGTTGCTAGAGGGGCAAAGGCAGGCAGGCAGGGTGGCGGCGGTGGGGGCGTGTAAAGGAGGGGGTTGAACACACATCACAGGAAGCATAATTGGCCGTGAGTGAGCGCTTACTGGATCAGCAGCGAGCTCCCTGACTGAGCAGTGTGTGTCAGCCTCCTTCCTTGGACCCCCTCCAAGCAGCCGGGGATATTTTTAATTTACCTCCGACATCAGGCCTCAGGAATGTCCCCCCTCCTTCCCCACCTATAGATACCATACTCCACCCCCTCTCCCCCCTTCTCCCTTTCATTCACTCTTTCTGCTTCCCATTATCTTTATTTGAAATGCAGATCTATATTGACTCATCAGAAACACATGTTAGCGACACACGTGCGTATGTGCGGATTGTACATGAGCAGGCGCGTGCGTGCACACAAATTCACTTACTTTCAGTTTGAAAGTCGATACGTGGGTTCACTGTAAAATAGGCCCAAGGTGCACTCCGGAAATACCTGGAAGTAGAGCCAGGATGCATGTTGTTTCATCCTGCGCTGCCAGGTCACCAGAGTTCAGTCTTTCTTCACAGGCATACCTCTCTGATTGATCTGGATCGGAACCAAGCAATGGCCCTCAGGTACAGTAGATCGACTCGGTTACTAATGCACGACCAGGTTGGCTCTGCTTGGACGCTTGCTGAAGGGGCCTTGCTGATCAAGCACAGGCCTGCCCTGGCCTCTACTCCAGTCTTTAGCTTGACGACGGCAATTGGATGTTATAATGGCTCCCTTGGTTTTGCTTTTGTCACGTGACATTTTTTTGGACTCTCAACAAAGTAACGGTAATCGTGATGTAAAAAGCCCTGTCTGGGTCCATACCAAGGCCCCAATACTGCTACTTCTGAAATACTTGTTCATGTAACAGGAAATGTTTGTGACTGATCTGGATCAGAACCAAGGAACGGTCCTCAGGTACAGTAGATCGACTTGGTTACTAATGCCTGACCAGGCTGGCTCTGGTTGGACGCCTGTTGAAGTGGCCCTGCTGATCAAGGCCTGCACTGGCTTCTACCCCAGTCTTTAGTTTGACAACAGCAATCGCTGCCTGTGCCACATGATGCTTTTTGGACTCTCAACAAAGCAATGATAGACTGATGGAAACAACCCCTGTCTTTGTCCATACCAAGACCCAATTATTATTATAATTCTTAGAAAGACTGAAAATCAGAATTGGCCAAAATTGGAATTGGCAGGTCAGACCCTTAAAAAAATGGAAATTGGCCAAGAAAACTGCAATCATTGCATCTCTATACAGTATCACTACTTCTGAAATACTTGTTCGGGATGTGTTTGTGATTGATCTGGATCACAACCAAGCAGTGGTCCTCAGGTACAGCAGATCAGGTTGGTTGCTAATGCACGACCAGGCTGGCTCTGGTTGGACGCCTGCTGAAGGGGCCCTGCTGATCAAGCACAGGCCTGCACTGGCTTCTACCCCAGTCTTTAGCATGACAGCGGTGATTGGATGTTATAATGGCTCCCTTGGTTTCGCTTTTGCCACGTGACGTTTTTTTGGACTCTCAACAAAGCAACCGTACCCGTGATGTAAATAACCCCGTCTGGGTCCATACCAAGGCCCCAATACCACTACAGTACTTTGAAATACTTGTTCTTGTAACAGGAAGTGTTTCTCCCCCCACTAATTATGCCCTCGGGAAACACGGCTTCTAGGAACCAACTAGTTGCACTCATACATAAACATTCAACTCAACTTAGAAATGCCCTATTAAGATGCTGAAAATTGCACGAATAGTTAGTGTACATGTTTGGTCTTTGGGAAACATGATAATACGAGTGTTAATCTGACACTGTGTTGACAGGTCTGCCCTGTACAAGGGAGGCTGAGAACATTTTGAGGATCAAAAGGTGAGGAAAGGCTTACATTTTCCTAGAATCCCACCACCAAGGTTACAGGGAGGTGAGCTCTGCCAGGGTTCACTGCCAAGGTCTGGATGTGTGTGTATGTGTGTGTCCCGACTCTGTCTTTATGAACGTCCACCTGAGGAGAGGCTGTTTCCGCTGTCACGGTAAATTCCTGTGCAGCTCTCACAGTGTCAGCTCGGCAGCGGGCTGTCTTTGGGGTGGTCGCGCTCAAGAGGCCCCCTGTTTCATAGCTCCTCAGGTCGCCCCCTGCCATGCCTGCCTAAAATAAAGAGCCTCTCTGTCTTTGTGCTCTGGAAACATCAGTGATATACTTCAGCCAAGTAGCTTGTGTTTCAACTGCCAACACAGACATTGATCATAACTCTTAATGGAGGACACGTCTATACGTGAAACATAAAGATGTTGTCTTTTTTTTTAAAGTCAGATCAAATTTGACTGGAAATCTTGAATAAGAGTGTAAACACTTGCAACGAATTAGCCTAAGAATAAAGTGGAACAACTGCTTATCATTATAAAGTAAATGTTGATTGCACAGTGTAGAATAATGACACCATCTGCATTTAGATTGGCTCCATATAAGCCTCGCTTTGACAATGAAAAATCTGTCTGCCACTCAGCATGATATTTTTCCTGGGAAAATGATGTCTCCATTAAAGCTGCCCCCTGAAAGTCAGAGATTCAAATCATTTGGAGACACTTTAGTCGACTGAGATTCTTCCAGTCGAGCATTTTTTTTTTGTTTTTCTGAGTCAGTGTGCATTACAGTAACAGGATAAATCAGATAGATGCCTAGAAAAATGCACAGGGAGATTTAATTGAGGCATTATAAATAAGGCGAATCATAAATCTATTTTTTATTAGCTGGAACACGTATTAAAAAAAATCCTTGTGAGAACATGCGCTGGTGTTAAACTGATGAGAGAAGGTGAAGCGAATGGAAAACTTTCAGTTTCAGCTATTGTTTTTTTTTTTAGCTGCATCATTGAACACAGAGCAATGCAACAGCATGGGAGGCTGTAAAGTTTACAAACCAAATCTGTAACCACAAACCACGAAAACTAATGTGCTGGAGGCAGGGAAGAGTGATAGAAACAGTGCCATCAGCCACTTCACCAGAGTGCACCAGCAGAGCGCACAGGACAGGTGACGTTTACTTGTTTGCTTGTGCCTTTTTTTTTGCCACTGACAGGCTCAGATTGTTATTCTAAGAATCTGATAACATTGTTGAAAGGATCACGACAGTGTGAGACCTTGTTTAACCAGCAACAGCTTTTTTATTGCACTCACCAAACTAATTGAACTCCTTATGCAAAACTGTAATGTTAACATCTTCATTGCCAGCTTCATTCAAACTCAACAGAAACAAAATGTAATTTACCAAAAATGCCTTAATTCGAAGTTCCACTGTTCCAGCAATCACCAACTCTGGTTTGGTTTCAGTAAGTCCCTAATTCATGATGTGAAGGAACACAGAGCTCTCTGACTGTGTGAAAATCTGATGTTTTTACATCACAGATGATGAAGACTGGCAAAAAAAAAAAAAAACCTCATGTGGGCTGATAGGGGAATTTAGTGTGGTGCACTGAACCAAACAAAACAAATAAATAAATAAGTAACAAATTGTAGAATATTTTTATTGGAGAGCCAAATCTGATTGCACTAAAACAATCTTAGTCAGAGATAGCCCTAGTCTCCGTCAGAGTAGGGATGTTACCGTACTAAAAAGAAGTTTATTGCAATATTAAAAGATAAAAGAAAAATGATAACTTGACTAGTTTGCTCTAAGATCTATAATAAACCGCAAGAAGGGCAATTCAAGAAAGTCATTGTATCTCACTTTAGGATCAAATTGTACTTTTTCTTGTCCAAGATAAATCATCTTGACAAGCACATTTTGCATTAATAAAGCTGTTTCCAGATAACTGTTTTTTGATTGATACTAGTAGTTTTCTCTGCATTACACAACATTTTGCTTGTTTGTGAGTGAGATTTTTTGCAGTGTACCATCAAGGTGCCCTTGAACAAGGTACTTAACCACCAGCTGCTCAGAGTTGCACAGCGGCCAGTAAATGAGGACTGGTTGTACTGGACAGCTCCCAGTTGTCAATGCATGGAACTGTGGGAATGTGCACTCAATTACCTTCCATACATGAATACAGGATAAGCTTGATTGTCACATAATTTCAGCAACAAGGCTCCACGAGTACAAGATTTCATTCGGACCGCGCGCTTCAGTTTGGAAGCATTGTGCATCAGATTAGAGAGTGATAGTGATCTCCAGCCAATTAGGATTAAAGAACCCGATAATTGGCGGTCTCCTTTTGTCACGGCGTTCATTATCCTAATCATGTCGGGTAGAAGAGCAAGCAACATGCATATGTGTGCAATAAGTGTTTTATTGTTTTTGTGAACTGGACTGTGGAGGGGGAATTGAATGTGGGGAGCGTGATGAGGGGGAGGAGGGTGGGTGCTGTTATCTAATATGTGTTGAAGCTGATTTTTCCACCTGCAGATGTAACAAAGCCAGAAACGAGGGAGGGGCAAATTAATTTCCCATCGCTGTTTTCTTTGTCTTTAACCCTTTCTGTTTCTCATTCATGTACACTGCACTTCCTCTTGCCCTCCCTGCGTCCCTCTACGCTCTCTACGCTCTCAATTCTCTCCTCAGCCCCTGTTTTTTCTCCGTTGCTCCATCCTCTTTCCTCGCTTTTCTCCCCCACTCTCTTTGTCCTATACATGCAGTAATGCTATAGATACATGACGTCACTCTGGCGGTTGCACTCATTACTGTAATAGCCTGGTGCGCTCTGCTTGGGGAGGGGAGGCCAGACGGATTTTCCTGCTGTAGTCTGCATAGGTAGTGGATCATCTCCCTTTGTCTGTCTCACCCCTTTTGTCTTGCAACCTACCTTTCTTTGTTGGCCCGTTTCTGCCTTTGTCTTTGTTTCTTTTGTTTTCCCTGTCGCACTTCTGCAGCTATTTCTCTATGCTTTTTTTTGTCTCACTATCACTCCTCCCCCCCTCCCTTCCTCACCCCATCCCACCACCTTGGTCTCTTAATCCCACACACATCTCTCCCCTCTTCCTGTCTCTCACGGCAGTTAGTTGAGTGATATGGAGCCTGCTCTTCGCCTCATAATGATGACCCTGTGGTCTGATGTGCAGGATGTCTTCCGCCAATAGGACCCCTCTGGGAAGTGTCAGTACCACTCTGTGATGGGGTGTGTGTGTATATGTGCATATGGTCCCTCAAGCGTGTGTGTTTCACTGGTAATGTAATGTAAATATCAATCGCACCAAGAGGAGAAAATGGAAGATCAAAGCCGATGGGATACGGGAGAATGGACCGCTGTGACTAAATGTGTCCGGGCTGCAATATCAATGATGACCCTGAAGTGTTTAGAGATGGAAGAAAATCCTGAGAGGCCGTGATTGCTCAAATATGACGTTAATAGACACAGCTGATTAGAGCATTAGTGTGGCTGCTGTCAGGGCTCGAAATTAACTTTTTTTTCTCAGTGTCCCGCATCTGTCCCAAATTCTATTTTCAACTCTCCCAGACTTTACAAGTCTCATATTTCCCCAACTACTGTATCACTGAACTATCTCTTTATCCAAATGACACACATTTTGACTGTTCTAAATGATCTCCTTTTGATGAACTAATGTAAGAATTTTTCACTTCCATTCACTGAGCCTCCAGTGAAACTGTATGGTGCACCCCTGGGGAGGCCTGAAAACATCTGTTTTAGGCACTGTCATACACTGTACATTAGATGACATGTAAAAGAACTCATATCGTATTGTAAATGACCAATATGGTGCAGCTTAATTAGCAAGTGCAGCTTTTCTGGCAGAAATATTAAGACAAAGCAGCTTTGAAAAACACTGCACATTTTTTACAGTGTTGAACATTGACTATTTAAGCAAAGAGTTGAATGTTGCATACCTATCCCTGCTTACCAATGGCACAACATGTGGGGAAAATACAGATATCTGGGGAATATAACCTGTAGGAAATGCATGTGAGTGCTAAATCATCATCAGACAAGAATGGAAAAATACAGACTTGGCTTTCCAGGGGTCTCCTGCTGCTGAAGTGGTGGATACACCTCTCTGAGCTAAAAATAGCACAAAGATGCAACAAAACGTAACCCTGAAGCCCCATTACATGTTACACAGAGATTTTGTGGGGCGACTGAAAATTCAGAGATGAGTCGTATGTTAATATAGCCTTTCATGTTTTTCAAGTTAAAATATTTTTTCAGGTGAGAAAGTAACTATTTACGCCTACTTGGAAATTTGCTCCAACATTTTTGTGATGAAAAGTTTGTCTGCTGCCCCAGAAATGTCACAGACACTGCGTCTTTGTGTCCCAGCTGCTATTTTTATTGTCCCCGGGACAGCTGGACATCCTTGATTTCAAGCGTTGGCTCCTGTGTGTGTGTGTGTGTGTGTGTGTGTGTGAGTGTGTGTGTGTGTGTGTGAGTGGCCATGTGCTTCTTCTGGTATTTTCAGGACTACAGTGCAGATTCTCATGCGTCTGTGAAGTTCTCCTGTGATATAGGAGACGGGAGGGAAGCAATTGAAAAGAAAAATGTGAGTCGAGCCCCTCAACTCTCAACGGGGCAATGAGAGATGATGGGTGGTGACAATACACCCTTCAACGAAAAATGCGCTTCCTCTCCACCGGCCCTCCACCTCTTGTCCTCGGGCCCCCTCACAGCTGTCTGTACCACGGGGCCCTGGCTTGAGAACCTTCGGAGGGCTCCAGCAGGACCCCGCCAAGCCGCCCTCCCCAAATTGAGAGCTGTCACCCTGGGCTGCCTCAACCATTGAGCCCCTCTGCTGGGCCTCTGACCAGGAGCCACGGGAAAGCATAGGGAAACTGTAGAAGTCTTTTCGTATGATGTGGCCTGTAGAACAGCCTTGATATAAACCGAATGTGACAACGGCAAATTACAGCCAACGAAGGGCACGGAGGCTTGAGGGAAGCTATCACACAGTGGACAGCACAATGACTAATACAAAGCTACTGTCCTGCTGCATTAGCTGTGTCTAATTTTTATTTTACTTGCTCTCTCCATCTCTCCGTCTTTTTTTCCCCCTCCCTGCTGTCATTACCGCTGTCATGCTGAATGAAGCTGCAGGATGTCCGTTAACTGGACACATGTGGACAAACTGTCAATTATTGATCTCGTGTGTGAATTAATTTTGTTTTTCATGTGAGCTCTTCCTAACTGAATGTTGGATTAAGGTTTTGCTTTGCTCACGCCACGCTGAGATGATTTGTTTGTCTGCTATTGATCACAACCAGGCACACAAGTTCTTGGCTTGTCCCGATAGGAGAGACCTTATTGGTTCCAGGTAGAACCTTTTGTAAATCAAAGAGTTCTACCTAGAATCCTGTACAGGGTTATACCTAGATTTATCTAGAACCCATCCAGAAAGTCCTACCAAAAACCCCTTTATATTCTAAGGGTTTAATCTAGAACCCACCAAGGGGATTCTATTGAGAACCCTTTTTATATTACAAGGGTTTCATATAAAACCCACCCCCGAGAACCCTTTTAGATTCACAATGTTTTTATCTAGAACCCGTCCAGGTGGTTCTACCACGAATCCTTTTATATTTTAAGGGTTTTATTTAGAATCCACTCAGGGAGAACCCTTTTATATTATGGTACAAAGAACCCTTGACGAAAGTTCTTCAAGGATATCAACAATCCTTGTACTCTTTCTTGCAAAAAGGGTTTCTTTCTTAAATGGAATTGGTTTTATTTGAACTCTTAAGTCTTACAAAGAAGCCTTGACAGACCCAAATTGTTCTGAAGTAGAACCATAGGCCTTTAGGAAGAACCCTTTTGGAACCTTTATTTCTAAGAGTGTAATCAATCTTTGTAGTCTTGCTGCTGCTGCGGCGAAGACGCATGAGTAATTTGAGCATTGCAGGAGAACCGGCCAAGAAGAAGAAGAAGTCTGACTCTGTCTGCTCCTGTACAACATATTGATCCAGTGTATTGATCAAGCATGAATGTTGCTCCTGGCAGATTACCGTATATGATGCCAGCTGCTTGCAGTCTCACCAACTTGGCAGAGGTGCAAACGCTGCCCTGGGTGGTCGCCGTGACAGCGTACTGAGGGTTATGTAACCCCCACTGATAGAGTTGTGATTGGAGACTGATAAGGGCATGTGATCCCTGCAGAGGAATTAACGCATGCCTCACTTCATCCCTGATCCTGCTTCCACTCAACATAAAGCAAATTACTACTAACAATCTTCAGGCTGCGGCAGCGGCCCGGGCTTCTAGTGCGACACGGACAATGCCATTGTTCTCCCAACTCCCTCCCTCCCTTACTCCCCCAACAAATTATAAGTACCCCACTGGGCTCGAAGAAGCCTGTCGGCCTCAATTCCACGAAACTTTACACATCTAAACCGTCTTCTTAGACGGCCGTGAAAAGAAAAATGTTTCTCCTTTTTTGTCTTTACCCTTTTGTCCTCGCAGTCCCTTGATTGTCTTCTAATTGATGGTGCTTTGAGGTTCATATTCATCACTGGTTTTCCCATGCTCCTGATGGGCTGTGTGCTGATTGGACGGACAGAGCTCTGGGAAGGTGCTGACACAAACAAACACAAAGCCGATGTGACACCTGTGTGAGGAGTAACGAGATCTGAAAACTGAAAACAAACAGACTCCAATTCCTCCAGAGTCCAACTAAGGTTCACACATTGTGCAAAGAAAGGAGTGAAATTTTTATTTGGTGCTTGCAAAGCTGTGGCTCTCTATTAAAGGGGTAGTTCGGATTATGTGATGTAGGGTTGTATGAGGTACTTATGCATAGTCAGTGTATTACCTACAGTAGATGCTGTTAGGAGAGGCAGAGAGGAACCAGCAACAATTTTCAGCCACCTAAAAAAGGTCTACCAAAAAAACCCCTTCAATGTCAGTTCAAATTATAGCGATACTTAGAATATTTTCACCACTTTACCTTAGCATCAGACAGCCTTTTCCAATGGAAAACCACCATTATATAAGCCAAGTATCGCCATTTCCAACCCAACCAGACTTCATAGGAAAAATCTGTCATTTTACCTTGTAGAACACGGGAGTTGCTGGTCTTCTGCTGCTTCAATCTGTTAGTTTGTTTCTGTTACTTTATTACTTAAGTGAATTAGAACTATCCTTTTAAAACACCAAAGTCACACAACAGCACAAACAAACTAACAAATTGAGGCAGCGATACACCAGCAACTCCTGTGTTCTGTAAGAAAAAAGTGCCTGTGGATTTTGGTTGGCTTGGAGAGGGCAATATTTTGCTTCTGTGACTGTGGTTTCCGTCAGAAAAGGCTG
>JAJHUR010121207.1:0-10271 GCA_027495735.1 Lutjanus campechanus | reverse complement strand
GTAATAACATTGATTTAGGCCTGTGGTCAGAGCATGGTTTTATCTGCAAGAAGGAAAGAATGCGGCTGTAATGGTTCCCTTTATGTGTGCCAGCAGTTCAAGGATAAATAGCACATCAGCTGGTAGATTAGTGTACTCTGCATCATGTACTAACAAGGTCATCTTTTGTTGCAGCTGAAGGAGTTTGAGATACAAAACAGACAGACGTGCAGGTCCGACCCCTCTGAATGGACCGACCCCTCCAGTGCCAGCCCAAATGAGTTGTTCAACTGCAACGTAAGTCTCTAAGCGCCCACTCTGAGGGCATCTTAGTCGCTTTTTAATGCTGAATCACAACCTCAGGCAGTGTGTTGTGCATGAGGGCCTCCGATCGACCAGTGCCAAGGCCGCTGAGCTGTTGACAGCGCCTCTCTCTTTTCCCTCTGTCCCTGTCCCACCGATGAACCGGGGCCCCTCTAAAGCCCTGCAGCTCAGGGCCCTCTCCCAACCGCAGGGCACTGGGCGGACTTCTATTCATCGCTGTCAAAGCGCTAACCCCCTATTGTGCTGTAGTGAGCGGGTGGATTCAGCACAGGGCCCTGTTATGCAGGCCACAGCTCTTTTATGCATGGGTGGGGTGATTAGGGGGCTCAGGTTCAGGGCACATTTTTCAGATTCGTCTGGATGGCCTGACTATTTCTCTTTGCTCTGTGTTTGTGTGTGTTCTCCTCTCATTTTCTCTTTCTTTATGATCTGTGTGATGATTGTGCATCTGTTGTTATTTCTTTCTTAATAATTATAGACCATTTCTACTTACCTTGAATTTCATATATTTACACTGCTGATCGACTTTAATCTTGTCTTCTGATGTGTATTCTGGGATGTATACAGCGCTTATGTTTTGGTCAGCAGATGAAACCTTAATACATGACCTAAGTCATGCAGCTCTGACTGTCTGACTAACCATCATTTCGTCAGAGGCTTTCGGTGATTTCCAAGCAGCTAGCTTTTTTGTTTCCTACGTGTAGAAAGCCTTTTCAGGTCTGTTGTAATGCAGAGAATATGGGACAGCTGTTTGCGCAGGCCTCAGCATCATCACTGTGGTTTCCTACCACATATTTATATAAAGCTACTAATAGTTTCCACAGAAGGCACTAGAATCTACAGCATGAACACAGCTTACATGCCTTACTAAAAATAGAGAACAACTATTAAATTACATCTTGAAATTTGTGAGTTCATGTTACGACATCTGAAAATGAAGAAATTAAAAGTGACCGTGTCAGTAATGTATACTTTCATACCCAGTGCCCGGTTACATAAACCAACTTAAGTTTCAAACTTAAGTTTGTCCCTTAAGCAAAATACTTCCCTACGCTGAGGGGTTCACTTAGGAGTGTTGCAGCTTCTTAGATTGTCTCCTTGTAACTAAGGCTGTCAGGGCATTTACTGTCATAATATAGCACGTGTACTGCAGTCACCATGGTTACCCTTCGCTCATATTCTTCTCCATAATGAACAGTTAAGAGAGTAAAAAAAAAAGAAATAAAAAGCCACACTGGACAGAAGATGAGCATGTTTTTTCTCCTCAAAGAAAATCAACAGCGGCAAGCACATAATCCAAAGTAAATTTCACCGAACATAACAAATTCACAAAAGCAAGAAATGTGGCAACAAGTAAGCTAACTGACAAAAAACTGACTAAATCAATGTGAGAAATCTTCCTGGACATGAAGTAATGAAGAAATATGAAAAATATTACTGTGACAGCAAGAAAGGAAAAACATCGAGCGTTTCAATACAAATATTTTGGTAATGTTAATATTTGAAACGGAGTTATGTTAATGTTTGGCTAGCTAGCTATAAAGTTGCTAGAGCAAAAATCAAATCTCTACTCTCAAACAAGTTTTTAGCATCATTCATTATGTCCAGTAAGTTTTCTCTGTCCCAAAAAAATGTGTCTTGGTATCTCCTCCTCCTCTTCAATCACCATAAATTCAACCTTTGTCTTACTTTGCGCAAATTATTTCCTTTTAGGGTATTGTTATGGGTCCCTTAAAATGATCTTTCTAACAGCACATAAGGGAACACCTAAGTAGCTAAGGACAAACACTTAAGGAGATTAAGGTGTTTTCCCTCACAACATCCTAAGGAAATTCTTATAGTGATATTATGCAACTCCTTTTTTCCTTAAGCATCCTTAGATGAAAATGTTAGGGAGACCTTAGCCTAAGTGGTTTTATGCAAGGCACAGAATATTAGGCTTTACTACTGGTAACAATCTACTGTCAACAGATCATACTGTTATCTTATTGTGGTAAAGCAAAGCTCTTGTGGTAAAAATCAAATGTTTTCCATAAATAAAGTCTCTCTGTTCTCTCTTATCAGCCTTGTGACCTGTCAGACACTGAACAAGAGGAATCTGTGACATTCAGGAGACTCCATAAACTGGTCAACTCAACCCGGAAAGTGAAGAAGAAGCTGATCAGAATTGACGAGTCTAAGAGGCCTGGAGCAGACGGTACTAAAACGATCAGACAGCTCTGATAATGCCCATGTAGATGTGGCAGCCATTGCAGTTTTTCAATGTTTTTAGAAAATCCTAAATTTTCTACGTTTTCACTGTCTTATTATGTGATGCCACTTAGAAAAGTATAAGAAGTTTCACTTTTTATGCAGGTAAAATCCATGGGTGTGTTGCTCTACATGCAGCCAAGATGTAAAAACCAGCAGGTGTTAACAGTAAAATTATACTGAGCATCAACAAGAAATAGTGCACCAGGGACACCACAATGCTGAACGTGACGCAGAGTCTAGACAAAATATCAGTAATCGTGCTGGATCTAATTACTGCTTGACTAAGCATTTACTGCAATAACAGTATTTACTGTGTGTTCTCACTAGTTGTGTAGTCTGTGTGAATTTATGTTTTGAAAAATACTGTTTCCAACTTTCTCCAACATGCCTTTTTTCCGTAACATGTTTACCATTTGACAATTTGAATGCCAAAACAAAAAAGTAATCGGTGGGCCAGTAGACGACTCTTTGCAGACTGGAAAAGCCTCTGAAACAGCTTGTAGACTAAGAGTACAACATAAAAAAGACATTAAAACTCTGGACAATGTTTCACCTTTAGAAGATGAGTTTCATCTAGATTACACTGAACTGATCTCCAGTGGATAGCATCACTAACTGATACCTGAAATGTGGTAATATGCCACCTTATTTATAGTCAAATCTAAAGGATTGCATTATGTTTAACTTTTTGTATTTTCACCCTCTTTTTGCCTTCCAGAGAGCCTAAATATAGATGGTCTTCCCTGTGGAGATGCCAGCACCTCCCTGTACTCAGGTGTGCAGAAGAGGCCTGCTGTTTGCCCCGTGGACTCGCTGGCTTCAGCTCTGCGGGAACAGCTCACCTATGACCGGGACTCTGACAGCCTGACCACCTCCCCCTCCTCCAGCAGCCTGGACACCTGCAGCAGCCAGAAGATCTTCCAGGTCTTCAGCAAGTCTAGTGGGAGCCCTGTTCATCAGGAGACGAGTATAGCAGGAGAGGTGAGGGAGGCCGGTGAAGGCAGCGGCTCTTCCTTTTCTGAAATGGACGGTTGCAATGGCGAGGAAACGAAACTCGCGCGCTCAGTGACCGATGGAGAGCTTCGTCACCGGAGCCTCAACTCACTCAGCCACCACGGGGTGAGTACAGAGGAGCATTCGTAGAGAGATTATTATTTGACAAGTGATGCATTTTATAAGCTACTGTACTTCAGGCAGTCAAATGTCAGTTCCATCCTTCAACCCCTTTGATTTTGCAACAATAACTAACTCATTTTGAGCAGTTTTCTACTTTGAAACAGAATCTAACTTGAGTTTGATAAGAATTGTAACACAATCACTCAAATACCCACAATACAGCCCACCAGTGACCGCACACACAAGAAGTTGTCTAGGCCTGAAAATGTCCGGTCTCTGACAGATACACGCTGATCATATATAATATATTCCCTATTCTAATTTTAATGTGGTCCTTCCTATTCGGGCTCTGTATTTTGTTTCTACAAATGTCACATCAATTCCAAACCAAACTGATACCCATCAGCATTGTGCAAGCCGCCCTACATACACTGTTCCGGTATTACCTTTAAATATAGCCCAAGACAATTTCAAATTCATTAGTAAGTTACTATGTCAGTATAATAATAATAATAATAGATACCATACAGTACTTATGTATCATGGTGTCAGTCGTTTTTAATCAGTCAGTGGTTCTGAGGAAATACTTGTGTTTGTCCATCATGGCCTCTGTGGTTAGCTGACTCACTACAGGAATTTATACACTCCCAGTTGTAGCTTAAAAATTAAATTGTAGCATATGTGATCAGTGTGTGATATTAACCGTTAAGTGTGTGGCCACCAAATATTCCGTGCAGCAAGTTTAATTTCCATACTGTGACAGTTCTCAATTTCTTTGCACCTTTTAAGTACAAAGTTGTATGAAAACTGCAAGCTACCTGCTAATGTGATCCTCACAGAATCAGAAACACAAAGGGAGAGGTTTAAGCTGCCAAAACAGGACGCTTCTAAGGACATAAAGTACTGTGGTGTGTAGCCAAGAAGTCTGGCTTGTTTTTTATCGGAAACAATACCTTCAGGAAACACCACATCACAATTTATGGGAAAAGTGGACAATACAAGTGGCACAGTGAAGAAACACTGCATTAAGTCATGTTAAATTGCCTTGTCTTTATTGTTTTTACATGCATTTACAATTGGGCCACCAACCTGAGGAGTTAGCATCTATCTCTGCATGTTAGCACAGTGGTGGCTACATGCTCTAAAATCTCACTGTATTCAGTTAGGAAAGTTCCAAGTTCACCTACATCTTATAAATGTCCTTTTTTGTTGTTGTTGTTGTTTTTACAGAGAGCTTGTAGTTTTGGAGGATTTGACCTGACCAATCGCTCAGTGCACGCAGTCATCTGTGACGGTGATAACACTGTACGTAACTGTCATTCCTTCTGAATTTCAGCTGACTAAATCATTAGTTAAACTTGTTTGTTGATATGCCTTTTTTCCAATTTTTGTGTCTTTAAATTAGAATAAAGACGGAGATATTATGAGAGATCCCGTTAAGTCTCCACCAACATCTCGTATTTCCCTGGGCAAAAAAGTCAAGTCTGTGAGGGAAACTATGAGAAAACACATATCCAAGAGATACCACTGCTCTCTCTCTGAACAGGTATGCACACTCAGGATAGAACATTACAGTACAGATGCATCTATCAGTGAGAATGTTGGGAAGATTGTGAATCATAGATAATAAATCTTTTCCTCCTCTCTGTCTTAGTCAAGCCCAGACCGCATATCAAGCTGTCCTCACTCGCCCCAGACAGACTCTGACTCTTTGGAGAAACCTAAACTGAAGCCTGGAGGGTCTGTGGAAAGCCTGAGGAGTTCCCTCAGCGGACAAAGCTCCATGAGTAAGTCTGTGTGTTTACAGTGTGCATGTGCCGGAGCTGGGTGTACTTGCAAAATAATCCTGAGTGTTTGTTTTAACTCAGCCTTGGAACACCAGATGTGTGGTGTTATTCAGAAAGGTGGTTCAAGGATGCCTTGGAGATAGTCTAAACTTTCTTGTCTCGGTGTATTTGCCTGCATGGCACTCCGGTCAGATTAAAAGACATTAAAAATATTTTTCAAATACTAACAGACCCGTGCAGTCTTGTGGTCTGGAGAGGCTCATTTTTTTGTCTTGGTGTGGTTTGTGTAGGCGGTCAGACAGTGGGTACCACTGACTCCTCCAACAGCAACAGAGAGAGCGTGAAGTCTGAGGACGGGGAAGAGGATGAGCTGCCTTACCGTGGACCCTTCTGTGGACGTGCTCTAGTTCATACTGACTTCACCCCAAGTCCCTACGACACCGACTCCCTCAAACTGAAGGTATTAGCATGTTACTGCTCCAGTAAATCACACAATATGTAGAGAAGAGCTTATATCTTCCCAGAAACTTAAGCTCCACTGGTCTTGTGTTGCAGAGCGGAGACGTCATCGATATAATTAGTAAGCCTCCGATGGGTACGTGGATGGGGATGCTCAACGGTAAAGTCGGCACCTTCAAGTTCATTTATGTGGATGTCCTGAATGAAGAGGAGGTGAAGCCCAAAAAGACACGAAGGAGGAGGAAGGCCCGGCAACCCAAACCCACCTCTGTAGAGGAGCTCCTTGATCGCATTAACCTCAAAGTAATAAACTGACGCCATTATATTATTGTCACACACACACACAGAGAGACATTGGATTTGTAAATAAAACCAATAGTGGGATTTTGAATGTACAGAACATTTTATTTGTCAAATCTCTGAGTTTAAGATAAAAGGAACACCAGTGGGTGATTTGTTAAAACTTAAAACTAATTCGAGCTGTATTTAAAGAAATTGTTTCACATTTTGGAAAGTATACTTTTTCAGTTTCTTGAGAATTAGCAGATCGATGCCACTCTCATGTCTGTATTCTAAATATGTATAATGCTAAAACCAGGAGATGGTTTGCTTAGTTTAGGATAAACACTGAAATCAGGGGGAAACAGCTGGTCTGGGTCTGACCGAAAATTTTAATTTTAATTTAATCTGTTCAAAAACAAAAGTGCAAAAATGGCAAGTTAACTATTTTAACTATTAAGTAAATTTTTTTGGGCAGGCATTAAGCTCATCATTGGCTGGCTCTGGCCTCATATTTACCGTGCAGACATGCGACTGGTATTGATCTTTTCATCCAACCCGCTGCCCCGACCTCAGGTGGGTCAGTTTTTCACTCCCACGTCTCAGCGCGTTATTTTAATCTAGTCATGCTTCTCAGCTGTGTCTCACTGGCGTAAACCTGACCTGAAGCATTTATTTAGACTTCTGTCTGTCTTCTGTCTTTTTTGACAATACATACATGAGTGTGAGGTTGGTTCTCAGTAAAAAGGCACTGAATACATAATTTTATCGACTGTTAGTGATTCAGAGGCGGAGCAGAGTGCCCGGAACCAGAGAGCAGCTCTCTGTGCTTCAGTTTAATCCCGAAGACTTTTCCTTCACTTTAGCCAGCAGCTGGGAAGCAAGACTGCATCCAAGAGGCTTCGTTCTCATCTACAAATCAAAATACTTTTCAGCAGTTACAATTCTATACAAATTGTGCATGCTCCAGCTAATGCCTTCCATAGATGTTTATTGACCTACTTGTGCATCATTTATCCACAGGAGCATCTTCCCACCTTCCTTTTTAACGGCTACGAGGATCTGGACACTTTCAAGTTGCTAGAGGAGGAGGACCTGGATGAGCTGAACATCAGAGACGCCCAGCACAGAGCTGTGCTGCTCACTGCTGTGGAGCTGCTGCAAGAGTATGATGGTGGGTCAGGTAATCAACAGGGTGTTGTATTTTATGGGAAACAAGCAGACACATACAGATGAGTGATAAGTTAAAGGGAGTGTTTTGGTATGGTCTTGGTCCATCAAGAGCCTCTAGAACAGCTTCAATGCCCCTTTTCAGGTTCTCAAATTGTGTCAAACTCCACTGGAGGGATGGTGGCGGAGAACACTGTCAAACATACCACTCCAAAAGTTCTCATGGGTGTTCAACCACCCATAAGACCCATGAGAACCTCCATAATGAGAAATAGACTCTCTGGAACACTTTAAATGGCAACTAAACCCTGCCAAAGGAGCCGTAGAACCTTCTCAACGGCTATAGAAACTCCTAGAGTACCCCAGAACCTCATCAATACCCACTAAAATCTATCTATCAACCCCTAGAACCGCCTTAATAAGCCCTAAAACCTCCCTAAGGACCTCTAGAACCTTTCCAATGGCCACCAAAACTCTACAAGTACTATAGAACCTTTTCAGAGACAAAATGGACTCTAGACTCTCATAAAAGAACTTCTTCAATGGCCACAAAAATCTCTCGAACCCTCTTGAACCTGTTTAGGCCCTGATGTGCTACAGAACCTCCTGAACAGCCATCAGCACTCATAGAGTACCCTAAAATGCCCTAGAACCCCTAGAACCTCCTTAATGAGTCCTCCTTAACCTTTTTAAAGGACTGCTTTGGACCTTTTTTGGCCATCAAAACTCTTGAGGCACTGCAGAACCTCCTCAATGACCACTAGACCCTCTGGAACACTTTAAATGGCCACTAAAGACCCCTATAACCTTCTCAAAGGCCATCAAAACTCCTAAAACCTCATCAATCACCACTAAAATCTACAAAATGACATCTAGAACCTCCATGCGCTGAAACCTCCTTCAGGACCTCTAGAACTTTACTGGCAACAATCGAAATGTACTATAGAACTTCTTCACTGACCACTAGAACCTTTTTAAAGGCCCCCTTAGACCTGTTTTTGCCATCAAAACTCCATCAAAAAACCTGTAAGTATGAATTATCTTAAATTTTAGATTTTTCAAAGGAATTTTTAGTTTTTTTTCCACATAAAAAGTACGTTCATAAATTCTCCTTTATTTCACAAATATTTCTTTTTTATTTAGTAGATGAAACTGTTAAATTCAAGTTTAATACTATAAATACATTTCTAAAATTAGTGACAGTTAACAGTAAAATAAGTAATGGTTCTGTAATTTTAACCAGATTTAATTGTTAACTGACAAATATCTTGTAAAATTATGGAAGTTTTCACAACAAAAATGTTGAATAAATGTGTTTTTATTGGTATATAACATCTAGAAACGTTGTCAAACTGTTAAAATACTTTTTAAAATTGAAAACAGCCATAATTATTGTAATTTCATAGATCTAATTAGTTAGAAGTTAGAAGTATCGGTTCTCATTGAAGATAATGTTAAACGAAATACAAGGCTGCGCATATTGTTGCACTAATTACAGACACAGACTTTGACTCTCATCTCTGCAGCTACGTGCAGCAGCTTCCTGCAGGCTCGCTGTCAGCCGTCTCTCACAGGCGTCACTGTGACCTCAAGCATTTATTCACGCTTCAAGTCATTTTTTTCTTTTCAACAATGCGCATGATGAGGCTGGAGGATAGATTATTTTAATTATTAACTTGATTACTAGTCTTACCTAAAAGGTAAATCCAATATATTTCTGAGTGGTATATCATTTTACTAAATCAAACATTGATTAAATTTACATGTTTATTTACCTAAAAATCATATTATAAAATACTTCTTTTGACATTTTAAGCCTGATTATTTCTATTATATCAGTGTTTGTAAATATTCTTCATTAAACGTTAAAAAAGCCAAAAAAATACACAGGATTTCATGTAAAATTAAAGGTATAAACTGTATTTTAATTATGGAAAATAACTGTATTATTATGTGTACTATACAGTACTATACTGTTATATCTACGTTATAATCAAAGTGAACGATCTATTAACATGTCTCCCAACCTTTTTCTCTTGAGATCTGGTTATGTGACTGTCTGCCCCCTGCTGGTGGTGTTGTGCCTTGCAGGAAGCAGCGACCCGGAGCGAAGCAGTCAGTCTGGAGGTTCACAGGAGAAGCTGCTCCTGGACAGACGTGGCCTCATGGGAGACTCCCCGCGGGACTCCGGCTGCTACGAGAGTAACGAGAACCTGGAGAACGGTAATGACAGCCTGAGTCGCCTGTGAACACTGTCCTGCTCCTCTTCTGCGCTCCTCTGCCTCATCCTTCACTAGAAAGACTTGTGTGGTCTTCAGTCCTTCTTGACGCTCAAGCATTCCAAGCCACCAAATTCAGTTTTCATGCTCTTCTGGAAAGACTCTGCTATTGTCACATTCACTTCTGGTGCTCTGTGTTTTTTTTTCAAGCATATTCTTCTTCAAGTCATCCTTTCTTCTGTTTCTGCATCATTGAATCAAACTGTTTTGCAGTCACTTTTATGTCTGTTCAGCGCTTTGAGAACTGATATCTTGCCTTTCTTTACAAGTATCATATTAAAAATGGGATAACACGAAGTTCACTGTTAGTATGAGACTAGAAAGTTCACTTACATCATGTTAAACTGAGCAGTGACCTCTAAAGACTTTTTTTTTCACACCCTTGAGCAAACTATATGTGGAGCCGCTTGTAGGTCTACTCACAAATAGATCTGCAGTTGTGAGTTGTGTGGTGGTTTTTGCGTTTGCTGAAAATGGTGACTGTTGAACCGACGTGTGATAAGATTTAAATAGTAAAAAAGAAAACTTTCTCAGTAATTGCAGTACATATTTACTGTGAATGCTTGCTTTATTCATAGCTATATCATTCTTATTGTGGTTATTAGGCTTAAGTCTTTAAAAAAAA
>JAJHUR010121206.1:4360-21616 GCA_027495735.1 Lutjanus campechanus | reverse complement strand
AAGAGACATGTGTGTGTGTGTGTGTGTGTGTGTGTGCTTGTGCAGTGAGTCAGACATTTTTCTTCAAACCTCCTGGGGGTCTGCACTCTCTGCCCTGTCTGTCTGAGGAGCCCACACAGAGCCCCCACCCCTCTCAGCCTCAGAGGAGCAGAGTGGTGGAGGGTGGGAGCATATCAGAAGTATCTCGCAGCAGAACCTGGAGGGCAAGGTAGGAAGACTGGCCAGAGTCCTATAGAGTTCTGGCCTCCATTCCACTTTATTGCGTTTGTTCAAAGTTTTCATACCCGTGCAGGTTATATTATTCCATAGTTTGCTGGACAGAAAAATAAACACACCTGCTCCCCTTCCTCTATCACCCCTCTCCCCTCCCTCCTCTGGATAGAAATGCTCTCAGGTTAGAGCTGCTGCACCTGAAAAAGCACTTCCCCTCCTTCTGTTTAACTGACCTCTCCTCTTCCCACTGTCAACCCAAATACCTCCTGCTGCACCAGTAAGTACCTGGTGGTTGTGGAGCTCTCTCAGGGATGACTTTTAGTAGACAGGGCTGCTTTGAGGGCTAATTAAATGCTCCCTTTTAGTGTGTCGCCGCTTCTTACTGTATAGACATTTGAAAATCTACAGAAGTGGAGTGTTTGGTAATTGGGTGAAGCAGTTAAAATATGCAAGTCAATCTTCAAAAATCAGGCTGGAGGTAGAAGGTAATTCTTATTACTGACCAGCTGCACGTACAGTATATGTGGATTTAAAGGACCAGTGCACAGGATTTAGTGGCATCTAGTGGTGTGTAGCATAGCATAGAAAGATTGGACTCAATGGTGGTCTCAGGATGGCCTTTTGAAAGTCTCAGTCTCATTTCAGTCTTGACCACATTTTCACTTGGTCTCATCTGTCTTGGACAAAGAGGACTGTATACACTAATGAAACATACTTCTGATAATTATTTGGTTGCTCTGAATCAAACCATACAGCACCGATTTGCATTTCCATTACAAGTTATAACGTGAGCTATGCCAAGTCACTCCCAAGATGGAGAATGTCCCTGCAGAAGGCCTTTTTAAATCTGTGTTTTCAGCTTTCAGTACTTTTGTAGCTTCTGACTGAATCTCTATAGTTTGAAGTTTAGTTTCTCTCCTGTGTTACTGTTTGTACTTTCAGGTATCTGCTGCTTGCAAATTAAAGCTTTTAAATAACAAAATAATAGGAGACTTTTATTGTGAAGAAGTCCATCCATCCCTCCATCCATCCATCCATTCATCTTCAACTGCTTATTTGAAGTCGGGTTGTGGAGGTAACAGTTCCAGCAGTGAACCCCAGACATCCTTTTCCCCCGGCTACATTACCCAGCTCTGACTGGGAGATCCCGAGGTGTTCCCAGGCCAAGGTGGAGATATAATACTCCACCTTGTCCTCTGTCTGCCCTGTGGCCTCTTCCCAGCTGGAACACCTCCCTAGGGAGGCGACCAGGTGGCATCCTTACGTGATTCCCCGAACCACCTCAGCTGGCCCCTTTCTACACAAAGGAGCAGCAACTCTGCTCCCAATTCCTCATGGATGACTGAGCTGCTCACCCTATATGAAGAAGTCATTAGAAATTAAATGTTTACCCTTAATGTGTAACTACTTAAAAGACATACTTTCAAGCAGGTTGCCCTGCTGTAATGGGAATGCAAATCCCTGCTGTGTCAGGCTGTAGGGCCAAGTCAAACCAAGTCAGCAGAAAGGGGCTTTAGACAATGTATGGCTCATGGAAGGTCATTACAGTGCATTTATGGTGAGACACTTCACTTCCCTGGTTTAGAAAAAAATTGTGACTTGAGGTACAACAGAGTAGTATCTGTGATTAAAAAAATATATACTAGGAACTGTTAACTATTAAACCACTTACAAGCATGTCAGGGCCAATTAATATTCTAGCACGTAGGGCAGCTGATATAGCACTGCATTGTATTTTATCCACTGGAAAGGGACCATAGTAGGCACTTTACCACATTTTGTCTGTTGGAAGGGCACTCTAGAGGGCACTTTATCATGT
Source organism: Lutjanus campechanus (assembly GCA_027495735.1). NCBI lineage: Eukaryota > Metazoa > Chordata > Actinopteri > Lutjaniformes > Lutjanidae > Lutjanus > Lutjanus campechanus. Next base: position 19,584 of record JAJHUR010121206.1, on the reverse strand, counting down.
TTTATCCACTAGAAGGGCAACCAAGAGGGCACTTTGGAGGCCTCCCTCCCCTCGTACCCCCGCTGAGACCACTAGCGATGTCCACCCATAGTGTTAACTTGCTCCTTTCATCATGAGGACAATCCAAAAGAGAAAGAAAGAAAAAGGGGAGCCCAAATAAACAAGAAAGGAGCATAAAAAATTTAAATGCCCAGTAGACCTCAATGGAAACCCTGTCTGCAAAATCCCAAGGAATAAATCACATCATTGTTGTTGTTGACTGTTTTGTTGGAGGATATCTCTGTGCATTCTGCCTCTATTCTGTGAACGTGCTGTTTATTTGGACTCCAGCATCACACTGCTGAGTCTCTCTTTAGCATGAAAAATGAGCTGTATAAAAGCCAGGGTGTGATTAGTCACTGGGTTTTTGAGGCTGGGATGGGGCAGTCTGTGTACACCACAGCACATGTGCCATGATGATTAATTTGCTGTGGGGTTCTCATATACATTTGTTTTTGTTGTGGCCGTTTGACTGTATGTGTGTGTGTGGCAGGACATTACAGTATGTTTACCTGGCTGGATGAGTGTATGAGCATAAGGTTTTTTTGCCTCTGCATTTGCAACAGCTTTGGCCAGAGGCAGTATGCTTTCAGGTTGTCTGTCCATCCGTCCCATTCTTATGAACGCATTATTTCAAGAATGTTTTAAGGGAGTTTCTTCAAACTTGGCAAAAATGTCTACTTGGACTCCTTTTGGTGGTCAAAGACCAAAGGTCAAGGTCACTTTGTCCTGAAGTCCATCTCATTCTCATGAACGGGATATCTCAGGAGCAAATGAAGGGAATTTCTTGAAAATTTGTACAAACATCCACCTGGGCTCAAGGATGAGCTGGTTAGATTTTGGTGGTCAAAACTAAAGGTTCAAGTTCACTGTGACCTCAGGTCTTGTTCTCATAGACACGAATGTCCACTTGGACTCAAGGATGAACAGATTAGAATTTGGAGATCAGAAGTCAAGGTCACTGTGACCTTCAGTCCATCCCATTCTCGTGACTATGATATCTCAGGAACACCTGAAGGGAATCTCTTGAAATTTGGTACAAACAACCACTTGGGCTCGAGGATGAACAGATTAGATTTGGGTGATCAAAGATAGAAGATCAAGGTCACTGTGACCTCACGTTTGTCCCATTCTTGTGAATGTGATATCTCAGGAATGCCTTGAGAGAAATTTTTGAAAATTGCTTTAAATCTCCACTTGGGCTCAAGGATGAATCGATTGCCACATGTCAAATTTCAAGCTTGTTGTGTCCTAAAGTCCTGTTCTTGTGAATGCAATATTTCATGAACACTTTGAGGGTAATTCTGTCAAATTTAGTGCAAATGTCCACTTGAAGTCAAGGATGAACTGACTGGAATTTGGGGGTCGAAGGAGAAGGTTGCTGCTGCTTTTGGCCAAAACTCAAGAATTCATGCTATTATTGTTTCACACAAAAAACTAACAAAATAAAATCATGAAGTGAAAACATTTTATATCCAAAAGGTCAAATGTCATCTTCACTGTGACATCATAATGTTCAGGTCTCTATCAGTCCTCTGTCTTCCTCTGTACAAACAGTCTCCAAGTGAAGACAGCATGTTTCTCACTTGAATTTATTCACTGGTATCATACAAGTAAATGTAGTGATAAAAATGCTCTTCATACCTTTCATCAAATTCCTTTAAAGTCCTCGCTGCAGACATTCTAGTTTGCATCCTTTTTTTTTTGTCTTTGTGAGTAGGATATTTACCAGACTGTATAAACTGTACATTACACAGTCTATATGATAAATGATCTGCTGTGGTGAGTTGGTGGCGATTAATCAATTTTCTTTGTAAATGGTAATGAGGAAGAGAAAGTCAGCAAACCTGGTGCTAGTATAGCACATGTTCCCACTGGAGAGAAAATGGTAATAGATTAAGTGGCTGTGTAAATGATACAACAAAACACACACACACCCATCCAACCATCCATCCATCTCTTCTTTCTTACACGTTTTAATGCTTAAGGCATAAACCTGTATCTGTCAGTCAGTGTCATGTGTCACATCTGTTTATTATGTATGAAACACAACTACACATCTATATCTATCCTGTCTTGAAGGCGCTCCTTGACAAAAGTAACAGCATGTAACTGTTTCAGTCAAACCCTGAAGCTTTCCGAGCACAAGGACACTTTTTTTTGCCATTCGTTTGTCGTGCTGTTTGCATAAATATGAATATTTTCATATGCAAATATTAACACATACTGTGTACATGCAAGATTTTCTTTTAAGACTTCTCTTTCATCATGTGATCAATTGCCTATTGAGTCTGGCGCCTGCGTTTCTTTAAGCGTGAGCTTGTCTGCATGACATGTTGATGCACAGTGGGAAAGCCGGTGTCCTTAGGTTCTTAACACGGAGCTATTAATACGACAATGGTGACTTCACCAAACACCACAATGTGCGCCTCGGGGTGAAAATAATAACAGAGCAACCCCAGAGCTGGCAGGAAAAGTATTTGAGAGACACACACACAGGCTTATCCGGCATGCCGCACTTTATTGTAGTCAAAAGAAATTAGAAAAGATGACAAGACGAAAAATATTGTAACAAGACAAAATGGCCAAATATTTGAGATAATCTTTACTAACCATTATGTCAGGCAAATAGTTGAATTTGCTTTACTTTGATGTGGTTTATATTCTGCAGAGTGTATCAAGCAAATTGAACAGAATGAGGTCCTAAGTGTTTTCCTAAAACTAAAAGCAATTTAGGACGAACCCTGCAGCACCAAGTGTTTGCTTCCCTTATGCATAATATCACTTTATGTGACATTTCCGAGCAATCAATATGTGTGCTTGGCACTTTTATGTTTTTGCCTAAATGCGGTGTGGAATTAAGCATGGGGTTTGCAGGCTCACAAACAGCCTTCAGCTTACACCACACAGACAGGAGGAACAAGGCCAAAAAATGAACTCAGTGTTATTCTTTGATTCTTTTCTTTGTCTGTCTCTCTACCTGTCCTTCAATCTGTCAGGACGAGCAGCTGGCCAGATGTTCACTGTCTATAATTATTTGCGGATTTATGCGTCAGCCTAATTATGCATACAATCATTGGAGAAAAATTAAGATAGCTGGTAAGGTACATTTCAAAGTCAGCTTTTATTGGCTGCCGCGCGGTGTGCTCTTTTTGTCTGTTTTTGTGAGCACATTTGTAAGGTAACAAGACTCGTGATTGGATCTGTAATATTAATGCGTTTCCCAATTCTGGTCATGATGTGGCTATAAATTAATCATTTAGATTAAAGTGTGTGTGCGTGGGTGTGTTGTGTGCACTGGTGGACTCAGTGAGGGGGCAGGTTTGGAGGAATTACGCCCTCCTGCCCTCATGTTTGAAAAAAAAAAAAAGTTGCAAAAGTGCCCTCTTGGATGCTCCTATGGTAGATAAAACATGACAAACACCCTTTGGAGTGGCGCAGTGCTCAAGACTACATGATAAAGTTCCCTCTAGGGTATTGGTTCCACCCTGGGGTCCATGCCCCCCTAAGGGGAGCAACAAAAATCACAGGGGGGGTACCAAAGGCTTTGCCTGCTCTGAGGTTGTCAAAAATAGATTTACACATGTTAACTAGAGTCATAATTTATACAAAAGTCTGTATTATTGTTAATGAATAATCATTAATCAACGAATTGCAGATAGGAATTTAACTGATTACACTTGTATTAATTGATAATAAATCAACAGTCTAGAAATGGCTGTAATTGCTCTTCATGTGACATTGTTTTGTCTGGCATAGTAATTTGTTGAATAGGGAAACTTAAACTAAACTAAAAATTAAAAAAAAAAAGGAAAAAATGTATTTCTTGTATCTTATTTATTTTAATGATTAATCAGTTAATCGAATCTTAGCGTTTTCAACTATTGGATAAGGAAAATGACAAAATTTGGTACCATAGTCTGTATACAAAATTATTTAATAAGATGCTTTTTTGTCCTCACTCAAAAATAGTACAGGCCACACCTCTGTGATATGAATCATTATTATTCTTTTGGTAACGATGAGTGTTTTTAAGCCTGCTCTGTTGGGTTGTTAAAAAAATAAGTGTTAAGCTTTAATTAGAAAAGAGACATTTACCAAAAGTAAAGCTATTAAGAATGGAAACAGTTAGAATTTATGTTAATTTTTGACAATAACGTGACCCAAAAGAGTTCCCCAGTGCCAGAGACAACATGGTAAATTGCTCTCTAGGGTGCCCTTCCAGCGGAAAAAGTGTGATGAAGTGCCACCCAGTGTGCCCTTCTAGTGGCCAAAATGTGATAAAATACCCTCCAGAGTGGCCCAGTGTCCAAGACAACAGGCTGAAATGCCCTCCAGGGTACACAAAACAAAATAAATGTACTTTTTTCACCCCTGCCCCTCAGATGGCCTGAGTCCACTACTGTGTGTTTGTGTGTGCGTGCGTGTGTGTGAGTGCGTGTGTGTGTGTGTGTGTGTGCGCGCGCGTTCCTCTCTGTTCAGCTGCTTTAGAGCGGCTGATGTGTCGAATGTCATTCAAACCTGAAAAGATGTTCTGCAAATTAAAAGTTAGGTTCATACAGTGAATGGTTCTTTGTATGGCCGTTCAGCAATGAATACAAGCTGCTGGACTGTCCTTGAAAGGAATATGTGTGTGTGTGGTATGTGTTTGTGCTATGAGGGCAGAAACTGTACGTGTGCATAAGTCTCTTTTTCTATCTATCTATCTATCTATCTATCTATCTATCTATCTAATATTTGTCAGAGTGCCTGTAGTGAGCACTTAAACATACAATAGAACTATAAAAATGACATAATCGATATTTTTATAGTATCAGAACTTCACTACTATTTATATGTGAGAGGGTTCGCTCATAATGGCAAACCCACAGATATTTATCACCCGACTCTGCACTTCCTCTCAGCTCTATAGAGGTTTATAGCAGCTTTATTGTTTTGGTTTTTTCAACCTGCAGCTTTACTGTCTTGGTTCACCGTTACTGCTCTCATCCCTCTTTTCAGCTACAGCAAAAAATTCTAAAAACACAAGCTGCCCAGCACAAAACGACATGCAGATTAAGGGGTAGGCTTCAAAGCTAATGGTCCTGAACCAAACTAATGCAAAGACGATATTTTGTTTACAGTTTCCAACTGGTCCAATTTGCGTTTACCGGAGGTGCATATGAACGTTTTATAAGACAGCGGATATTATGAGTCCAGGTTTGTCCTCTTCCAGTCCTCATAAAGGCAGCAAACACAATACTAGCTCACCAGTCATCAAAACGAAGAGAAACTGCTTAAAGCATTGAAATAATGCATACAATGGTATGCTTCTGTAATTGGTTCAAATGACGTTCACTCCAGAAATATTCCACTCCAGAATACAATTGACAGTAATCTGAGACCCTGCCCCTCTAAGAGCGATGAGAGAGTAGTTGTTTTGTCCGTACTTGTGTTTGAGTCCAGTGTTCACACCAAACCAAACGAACTGCACCAATGGCAGGGCCAGATCGAGCCATTTTGGTGCCCTAGGTGAGATTAGGTTTTGGTGCCCCCACCCCCAACACCACCACCTCCACATTACCCCACCAGTACTGCCTCATCACTACCCACTCTTTCTACAGTAAAAATATGATGAGGACGAGCCATTACAGTGGTTTCAAGACAAAAATATATGTTTTTGTTATTACAAATTAAAATAACTTCTCAGACAAACTAATTGCATATCAAAGAATCAATACATTGTTAAATTTCACCTGTTAGTAATATGGATGTGCTGGTGCTAGATGCAGCTTCACCTGCAGCTGTATTCAAACATACAGTACATCTATACTGTTACAACACTGCATTAAGTGCTCTATGTCATTCTACTGCGTATAATGTAACACTGTACAAATAAACTTAATTTGACTAAGACTGACATGTAATTAGTAACAAGGTGTTACGATAACATTCAACAACAACAACAATAATTATGATAATAACAATAACAAAGCAGTGTTTATCAAATACACAGAGACTACAAATACTTGACCTCCCGGTAAATCCGCAGTCATGCTGCAACCGCTTGCACTCCTGGTGCACAAACTTCTTAAAGGTGATGAGAGCTGACTTTCTGATTGGATTATTGCTGTTCAGCCTAATCTCACCCATGAATTATTCAAGGCACTTGGGCACAGCTGATAGGTGTATTCTGCTGTGCACTTCTGATGCAAGGGATGGGAGAGGGCAGGATACCCCTGCACCCCTGGCACAAGATGGCAAAGGTGGCTAAGATAGGGCCCCGACAGCTGAGTGGACATGCCCCCAGCATTTCAGAGGAGAGGAAACTGCTCATTTTTTCATGATTTTGAGATCTAACTTTCTATACTTTTTTCTTAGTGGCTTATTAACAAAACAGGTTTCTGTGGTGTGACAAACTACAAATAATGCACATTTATTGTTGCTTTACACAATCTTTAACACTTTAAATTGTGTGGGAACCGAATTGGTAATTCATTAAGTAACAGCTTAATAACATGGGTATCCTCTGGTTGTTGCTATCTGTAAGCTAGCAGTCATCTAACACCATGTGAAAAATTGACATTTTGGAAAAATGAAAATGTGAATGAAAAATGTGGGATGTGAAAAATTGACATTTTGCTCTTCCTCAGTTTTCTGAGCTCAGATGCAAGGAAATGCCTCTATTCCTTTTTTCACATTCTAACTAGTCCTTTGAACTCCCTTTATCTCTGCAGTTTTTGAGGATTATTCTACTCTGGATGAAAAAGAAACTCATTTTTGTCCCCTCTCCCCTCCCTTATGGCTCTCCCTTCCCTCTTCTCTTTCCAACCCTCCGCTAATCCCATCGTCTCTCCCTCTCCTCTCCTCTGCATTTCCCTCTTCTCCCTTTCTTCTCCTCTCCATTACTGTCCCATCTCATTCTCTATTTTCTCCAATCCTCACCTCCCTTCTTATCCCCTTTTCTCCTTGACTCCCCCACCCCCACCCCCCTCCCCTTTCCCAGTGTCCTCATCCCCTCCTCTCTGCTTCCTTCACTCTCCCATTTTGGCTTTGATCCCCCCCAGCAGTCTTTCCTCCTTTTTTTCCCCCCTCCACAATCTTCACTCCTCTGCAGGGGCGGACTCAAGCTGTCTTTGGGGCGGGGGCGAGAAAAATTATAAAAAAAAGGGCACCAGCTGCACGTGGTGGGGCACACATTTTGTCCACTGGAGGGACACCCTAGAGGGCACTTTATCACGTCTTATCTACCACACGGGCATCCAAGAGGCTCATTCTTTTTAGAATATGGGGGCCCCAGGTGAGGTGACCGCCCCCGTTGCCCTCCCTTGAGCCGAACTCATCCATCCCTCTCCTCATACCTCCTCTCCTGCTCTTCTACTGTATTCTGCTCCATCCACTACTCCTGTACGCCTCCATGGCGACAAATATTCTCTATTTTTCTCGCACCTCTTCCCCTCCTTCGCTCATTCTCCTCCACTTCCTCCCCTCTCGACCTTTTACTTCTCAACTCCTCTCATCTGACTCAGTCCCCCGTCCCAAAGCGACACGTCTCCAAACAGAGGAGTGCAGAAACAAATTCTTGACAAAGCCCAGGGATCTGCCCTGCCAGTCCCTTCCGTGTGCTCATCTATTCATTTGTTTGTGTTCCCCCGGTCCCCTCCCCGTCCCTCCGACTCTGGTGTGTGTCTAACTGTCCCCCCCGGCTCGCTCGCCGCGCATGCACATATGCACGCATACACACAGGCGCGCGCACACATGCATGCACACACAGGCTCTGATTGCGACCTGACGGAGCGTTAAATTACAGCCTCACCAACACTGCTGTGAGGGAATTGCTGTGTGCTCTGCTTGCTGTCTCTTATCCTCTCCTCCTCTCGCCCTCCCTCCTCTTCCTCCTCTTTTTCGCCTCTATCTTCGCAGATCTTCCTCTTCACTTCGAGTGAGCTCTTCTCTCACCTGTTGTTTTCCCACTCGCGACTTTTCTGTTTGCGTTTTCAATCATTGAACGATTTCTCTACATCACCTGTTGTCTCCCGTCTGATCGGCACCCATGTCCTCTTGCGGCCCCGCCCACCCATTATCTCTTCTTCTCTGGTCTCATTGCATCATCATTTTATCCTTCCCTCCTCTAATCCTCTTCACTGATATCTTCCTCTGTTAATTTTACAGACAGTGCTGCCGTCGGCATTCCCTGCAGTTCACTCCGGCTCTCTGCCTTTCCCCTCCACTTTTCTGTCTTTTTTTCCCCCCAAAGCTACCACGTGCTGCTTCCTTTCCCCAAGTCCACCACTTTTATTTCCCTAATTCCCGTATCACTGTCTTCTCTCTCTTACTCTTGTGTTTCCCATCACCATTCTCCTTCTCCTCTCGTTGCTCTTGTCTCCTTCCTTCCACCCTCCCAGCCCTCATTATCGTATGTGTGTATGCGTGTGTGTGTGTCAGGTTTCATCCTGTCAGTGAAAGGTCAGCAGCAGGGATTTCCCTGGGCATCACAGCTAGCAGCTTTAGCACTCCGCATCACCAGCCTTATGCTCTATATTAATAATAGCGCCAGCAGCCGTACCCCTTAATGCCACCAGCCAGCATATTAAACAGCTAACACCTAGCCCCGAGCTCAAGCAACAAAAGCCTGCGACGATGTAGGTTATTCAGAAGGCTAGCGGCTTTAGCACTTATTGTCATCAGCTAGTGGCTATAGCATAGCTTAACAGCAACAGCCTTTTGCTGCATATTTAAAAGGCTAGCAGCTGTGGCAAGGGGGTTAAGCACTGAGCCACCGTCGTTTTGCTTAGATGGCAGGGCTCAGGAAGGTCAGACAGCATTTGGCTTAGCGACCGTTATGCAAGGGATTTTCCAGGTATGAGAGCCAACATATCCTTAAATATTCAATATATAGTATTTGTAATGTCCTGTGAAATATGGCACTTTTCTGCAATATACTTACAGTGATACATAAAGCCACTTTTCACATGCTGCATAAAGCATCACCGTGCATGTTTCTACACCAATCTGTGTCCAGTAGAAATATAAGGGAGTCTCATTATGTAATATTCTAGAAGGAAAATGGCAATATTGTGGCATGAATTACAACATATATGTAGACAAATGTGTTTTGGAGACAGAAATGCACTGTACTTTTTAAGAAATGGCAATATGTGTTTATTCATAGCTCATTGTATATGTGTTTTGAATAACAGTAACCTTTTCTGAATTCATATCGCCACCAGCCATTTACTGTATGTCATTAAAAACAAACAAGCCACTTATTAGATTATTTGCCTTGGCACTGTCTCTTGCATGCGGGGACGGTAACAGAGCAGCTTGGGAGAACATGAGAGCGAAACCTTTACTCCTTGTTTCCAGTAAGCATGCCGCATCTGTGCCACGGTTTTGATCCGTCTTCCACAGGGCTCCTTGCCCCAGCTGCAGTGTTTCAGAAGCGGAGCATTTTACCCACCTGATTGTGTTGACTTGCTCATATTTTATTGATTTGGTCATTTGGACATTTTGTGCTTCTACCACAAGTAAGTAAACTATGTAATTATATAGTTCTTTCTTTTTTTCATCTGTGTTTCTGACCACAAGTCTTTTATTTTGAAAATTGATCAGATTCTCTCTACTTTTTCTGTCTTCTTGTCTGTTTGGTTTTGTTTCACTGTCTGTGCATCTCTGTTTCTCTTTACACAAACGCACATGTGGATTCGTAACACATAAAATAACATTTGACGTCACACAGTAAATTCATATTTGCTTTTCATGAATTTCACATATAAATTCAGATACAGAGTGTTGTTGGTTTTCAGACAGGTCACAAGTGAAATGTGAGATATTATTTGGAAACACAATCAATGAATCAATCACTGATTTAATTCAACTTCAGCTGAAAGATTTTTTTGTATACTTATATACCTTTTCTGTAGAGTTTCTATTTCCATTGCAAAACAGAATCCTTATATTTACAAATCTTTTTTCTTTTCAGCTTTTTTATTTTTCAGTATCCCCCCAGTTAAAGAGGTGGTGAGCTACACAGTTCATAAAACTTAGTTTAGCTAAACCTGAAGAGAGAGAGAGAGAGGGAGATGAAAAATATAGTATGATCTACTCTTATTATTATTGTTTTAATAATTATATGCTGATATTAAAATGTTTTGATGCTTTGTAGGCACAACAGTTCCATTAACAATACATTTTAAGTTAGAAAATAAAAGATGTTACTTCCACTATAAAAGCCACACCCAATTCTGGTCTTGCATCTGAATAGAGATACAGAGAATTTTGTTGGTGTAACGGATACGGATAGAAATAATGATGTCTCTGTTCATATTTAGAGAATTATCTTAACTTCTGCATGTAATTTCACATAACATAGGCAGTGAGTGTGTCTTAAAGGGCGAGTGTGTTGGTTTTAGTGGCAACTATGGGTGAGCTTGGAGATTGCAAGAACCTTGTTTCACTCTCCCCTTCTAAGTGAGTTGTACTAGAACCTATGGTGGCTCTGAAACTCAAAAGACAAAAGGCCCTATCTAGAGTCGGTGTTTGGTTTGTCCATTCTGGGCTACCATAGAAACATGGCGGTGGAACATGGCAATGTCTTTGGAAACGGACCCGTGCCCTCTGTAGATATAAACGACTTATTCTAAGGTTAACAAAAACACACATTTTGTTTAATTTCTGCAATATTCTGCCAATAAATCCCTGTAAATCTGGCACATTGGACCTTTAACTCCTCATTGCTGCCACGTCATGCCTCATCAGTTACTCTTCCTGCTGTTCCTTTGTACAAAAGAAAAAAGAAAAAGAGAAACAACACGTAAAGACAGGTTTGTCTTGTGAGCCTAATTGAGAGAGAAGTGAGAACAGGCCCAGTGAGTCAGAAGTCTTTGGAGGTGCGTGCACCACAGTAGAAGTTAAAGCGTTGGAGTTCAGTAAATGTCAGTGGCAGTATTCTAATAGTAAGAGTCGCAAACTTGTACATGGGAGTTTGCTGGCTCAGCTCCCTGCACTAATTGGAGATATTCGGGTGTGACAGAGAAGGAGAAATTCTCTCCGTTGTTCCGAGCAACAAGTGTAACACTACCTTTGACAAAATCCTCAGATGCTCAGTGACCATTAGAAAGAGACCAAATAGGCCACAGTTGCAGAGTGCAGTTGTAAAGGAGGAAAAATGAGTTTTTAAATCAAGTTTAATGTTGCAAAAGAATGGTCTTATGGTCAATAATAATGAAAAAGCCCCACCAAGACCCATAACACCAATCCAAATGAGAAAATCTAACACAAAATGGAGTGAAACTTGATAATGATTTCCGTGTTCTCTTGCACAGTAGCAGTTAATCCAATTTAAGACCCTCAGTACGTTTCATTTGGTTTAGGCTAATAGTACATTTAGCCAAAACATCAGCCCCTAATGACAGATCTCTTGAGATGCAATCAGTTTCCTGAGAGAGCATAAGAGTTTAGGGTTAGATGGAGAGGCTCCGGCCACCATGGGAACATTCATTACTTTGATCTCGTCTTCACTACATTGGTTTGGGATAAGAAGTTGATGTGTCCCCGAATGCACTCTGTCTTGTTAGCTGAGATTTCATTTAGCGCTCCCTATCCAGAGAGCCTCACACAGGCCAGGGGCTGCGGTAATACATTACTGAACAAATCAAAACAGGATTACGCCATGCACAGCAAATGTTATCTTTGGAAATGAGAAATAACTGTTTGTAATTTTTTTTTTTACATCAGTGGTATTACATTATGTAATGTAGGACTGGTGTGGGTACAGCTGGTACTGTAGTAGAAAGATTCAAAATGAAAGCAGCAGCCTTTGTGTTATTGTCCTTTTTTATGATATTATTAGGGATGGGTATCAGTACAGAAATATTTAGAAGCTCCAAACAGTGCTGCTATCAGGATTTTGTGACTTTAATTTGCTCTAACGTAGCCCCGTAACGACAAACCTGCCAAGTGTCGGGTGATAATGTTTGTTGTTGTTCCATAACTGTGTGCTTACATTCTGTCCTCTCCGGTCTTGGCTGCGACGCTAAACGTTAAAAACTGTGGGCTCACTTTACTAAAGCTGCGTTTCATTACGCTGAATTATGCTTCTGCTGCTCCTCTCTCCTCCCTCGACCTGGACGTCGTTCCCCGTCCGCCATCGTGAAGGGTCCTCCAATTCCTTAAATGCACCTGGAGGAGGCGAGCAGGGGCGCCGCCGGGGATTTTGGGCCCCACGAAAAGATTTTGCATTCGACCCCACCACCACAAGCCATGCCAACGCTGCACTATTGTTGTACATATGACAATATATGCAGTAATATAATATTATTTGTAATAACATCATAATAAAAAATCAGTCACTACTAGTTTGTTTACTTAATTTTAACTGCATGCACCACAGAAAAAAATATTCATGCAGAATATTGACCCATACTTCCTTCAGTTGCGTATCACCACCACCACTGGATGTGAAGTAAATGACCATATTTCAGTCTGCATCAAGGTATTATTAAAGGGTTATTTTAAAATTGGCTGTCACTCAGACTGAGACACTTCAAACTGTTCAGTGACCAGTGGAGAGGAGGAGCGAGGAGAGAGGAAATACAAGTGTATCTCACGTCTACTGTAAGTCTTTTATCATGGATCAGGATGTCGTCATCCTGCACCATCAGGACACACAAGGGGAAATCATAATTCCAGAAGTTTATGCAGCACTTTAATGCTCCTAATTTGTTTATTCCTGTTTTTCTCGCAAACTGCTCAAGAAGAAATAACCGATTATAAGCATTATTAGTATTATTAAGCTGCAAATCGCTGCATGTTCTGAACATTGACATAAACAGGTAGAGACGGGATGAGAAGGAGACGTCTTTTGATACAGTCATGATTCAGAGCTTATTACTTTGGAATCGCTTTCACACACTTTTCAATGGACTAATCGGGGAAAATACCTGCGCGGACGTGTTTACTTTTTAGAGTCGTGCATAGGGATTTACAGATAATGAAAGTAAACACAATTACATGGTGAGATGTGATATAACGCGCCGTCACCTTGTCTGTGAAAAATCTAACTTTTTAATAGGACAATTTAATTGCCAAGAGTTGTGGCATCCAACACTGCAGCAGTTTGTTCTTTGTTTGTTTTTTTTATTTCACAATAAAATCATTCTCACACAGCTGCGTGGTGTATTATTGTGCAGATTACAATAATGCAAGTAAATAAATAGCCTAAGTAGTCTATTATATAAATTAGGAATTATATTATATAGGAAGTAAATGGTGATTAAAATCAACATAAGTAAGAAAACTCCTAATAATCGACTACATTAAACAGTTTACAGATCTAAACGAATACGACAAGATAGATCTGTGGAAATTCATACCAGTCCGTTTGACAGCTGATACAGCTGTGCAGCTCGTCATGGCAGACATAGTTTCAGTCTGATGTTATGGCACCAAGGATTTTTCATTTCACAGCTTTGTTTCCTCCGTCTTTGCATCTCTTCCTCGCATCTCTCTCTCATTTCCTTGTCTGGACGAAGTAGGGAAACAGTCCTTCCAGGAAGCTGCAATGTTGAGATTGCAACACTTAATGCAAATTCAGCCGATCCCCATGAATTCTGCATGGCCTTGCAATTTTGTCCAATCAATGCAACTTTTTTTTGCAAATTTGAAATCATCATAGCTTCCTGCACTTCCATCAGTCATAGTCCCTGTGCAAACATTATACATGGATATTTGAATGAAGTGACTCAATGTTTTATTATTTTTTTTATTTTGTCACAGGTACTGGAAAGAACACAAGGTCTGTCATTGTTACTGACATTTACTGACATCAATGCTCTGTACACTTGAATATATTATATATTTTATCATTATTTGCTTGCTTGAGTTTGACCTCCAAAATGATTTTGGTTCTTTGTGGAATACTTCCCAGGTACACTTCATACCTTACAAATAAAGCATATTTTGTTTGATTTTTTGTAATCTCAAGCCCTTTTGGTAAGGTTAATCAGAACACTCAGAACAGGATGCAGTTGAATTATCACTGGAACAAGTTTCCTTTAATTTTTTAATGAATTAAAAAAAAATAAATCACAATTTTAACCTACTCCTGCAACTTCACTGCAAAACGCATCGCAACATGCATCGGAATTTATTTATTTATTTTTAGAAAATGTGCTGTGAAATCCAGACCGACTGAAGGCCTGACTGAAGCTAAAAGCAATTTTCTGTAGCCCAATTTCCGACATTCCTTAAACGCCTCACAAGCAGGCTGTCGGTAGAAACCTTCCAGGCCGCTGCACACAGTGAAGCCGGTAGCCTTAATTACATACACAGGTGCGTCAGACAGAAGCTACGTGAACTACAAAAAAGTGAAATAAGAGGTTTCTAACGATTTTTTCAAGGCGTGAAAGTGAATGAAGTAGGCAGTGATGCCAGTGAAAGAAACTGCTGAGCTGTGAAGTAGCTGTTGTGAGAGAAGTTGTCCTCTCAATTTCCGTTTCCTCTCAATTTTATTCAGGTGAGTTTAGCTACTCACAGTTAGCTAATTAGCATTAAGATATAGTTGACACAGAGCTGAATTGTGTGTTATTGTATACACACTCAATGAAGCTAAAACCAGTCAGGATAAATGTGTTTTGAAGAGAATATGTTCATTGTTTATGGTTATTGTAATGAGATGTTTAGACGCCCACCTCTGTTGGTTTAATTGCAGCCTAAAGCTACATCAGTGCAACATGCTTGGCTGTTGACCTAGCTCCAGTAAAGCACATGAGGTAATGTGTGTGTATTGGCATTGTGGTTTGAGCTACTGTGCATGTGCCACTGTGAAACTGAGATGCAGTAACAAAACCAAAACATTTTGGTCAAAAATATTTACTAGTTATTGTAAAGCCATGTTTGTGTTAATTTTACAATGATGGACAGTAAAAGAGGAAAAATTAGACAATATGATGAATATAACTGTTTGTTTGTTTTTCTTGAGGGAAGGCTCTTTCGGTTGACAACATGGAGCGACTCCGTTTGCTGACTGGACCTTCATCGCAGCTTGTGGTTGCCTTCATCTTGTCTGGACATCAGTGTGTGGATGTTGCTGCTGTTTGAAAGAGCGGTAGGAAACTTAACTAAGAATTTAGTTTATTCATTTCAGATTATATATCAGATTATTTTTTATTGTGTTGGTGACTGAATAAAAGTTTTAAAGAGGCCCA
>JAJHUR010121202.1:0-13901 GCA_027495735.1 Lutjanus campechanus | reverse complement strand
CCCCCCCCCCCCCAGTTTTCATTTCAGAAATGTGGACACTTGGTTTATTTGATAAGCATCATTATGCTCTGGGAAGGGAACTGTTTGGCAGGAGAGAAAGTATTTGTTTGTATTTGTTCTACAGGTCTCTGTGTGCATTCTCATATGGAACAAATGTGTGTCACAGTACTATGTGTATGTGCCAACTGTGTAGGCAAGGCAGTGCAGCAGTACATTAGCATCCCGTTGTGTTTCTGTTCTCCATCTCCTGGTTCTTCTTTCCCCGTCACGTCTCTCTCCTTTTTTCCATCCCCATGTTTGTTTTAATTTCATCTCTCTCGCTCTCTCTGTCCCTCCGACTTACCTCATGCTTTCTGTGGCAGACGATTATATTGATGTTGTCATTATGAGGAGTCTGATTATTGTTATTATTATCAGAGGCAAATGAAGCCAAGCATAGCCATATGGGATGTACATATTTAGATGTGTGTGTGCGTGTGTGTTTGTGTGTGTGTGATGGCTGCCTGCCAACTGAACACTATGCATAAAAATAAAAAGTTATTATGCATTTGCAGCCAAACCAGCATAATAAAGAACACGTCAAATTCTCAAAAATTCTCAATAATAATCAGGACATTGAATGAAAATCTTATGGGTTTTGTAATTGTTGGCGGCCTTCTGAGAGAAAAAAAAAAGTATTATTTTGTTGTGGTTAGATACGGTTAATTTCCTGGCACTGAAAATTTGAAGATTTAAACAGTTTCTACTAAATTTGCATTGAAAATAGTCACCAGTGGTTAATAATTCAAACATAGCCTGTTACTGTGAAGTGAAAACAGGTTGCACCACTACTGTACTGATAAGACGTAACAAGCTGTACTTTGTTTTTAATTAGAGCAAAACTAGAAATAATATGTTCTTTATTAGTCAGTAAACAAACACAGCTATTTCCTAATTAAACACCATATACCGAACAGTAAACTAAAAAGACATAACAACTGGTATTTTGTATCAAATTTGATTAAAACTGTCCGGTCTCTTTTAGACTTTATGACAGGGTAATCATGGACACATTACAACAGAACTGTACTGTAAACTCAAGTGTTTCCCCACTGTTAGGCCCTCATTAGACTTTATTAGATTATAATTAAGGATGCATTACAACAGAGCTGTTCTGTAAACTGTAGTGAAGTCACATAAATGCGACTGGAGACTGGAGGTCTTCTTTGGCTGGTCCCATACTATCAGCCTACTTCTTCAAATCACATTATACCCACAGTATTACAATAAGTCTGTGAAGTCACCCAAAGACAAAAATGCCTCTACCTGTATAATGTTGGCCTTTATTTAGTAAAGCTGGTTCACATCTTGTTTTTGAATGGGGAAATAGCAGAGGTGTGATTTCACTTCAGATTACAGTACAGTTCTGTTGTGATGTGTTCTTAATTACCCTCTAATAAAGTCTAACAATGGTCTAATTAAAGGTCCAATACCAATAAATAACATATTATAGTTTTCATTTAATTTGATACAAAGTACTGCCTTTTACATCTTACTGTATTAGTGTACTGTAAAATAAAGTGTGACCACCAAAAGCTTGTTTGACCTCCAAAAGCTTATTATTTTTGGAATTTATGTTGGGGTCATTTCTATACTCTCCTGATTTACATGGCACTTAATGCTAAAATGGCAAAAGGTTGTTCCCGAGGTCATATGTCTTCAGGGTCCTGTATTCCCAGGTCTGTATAGCATGAAATGAATTAGGGTTAGAGGTTAGCATAGAACATGGGAACATGGGAACAGATATGTTCCTCTTATGTTACAGCTTGTGATGATACAGTGACTTCCTGTTTATAAACTGATTGTTTTTGATTGGACAGCACAACAGGTGTTACCTAACTACAGATTAATATGTTACTAAAGTAAAAAAAACAAACAAACAAAAAAACTAATGAGCTTATATTCTTTAAGTAGTATAGAAACAAGTGATACAAACTCTGAGTGAGAGGACAACATAAGAAGCACCAGTATCCACAGTTCAGTCAGATGAAAAGCACATGCGACTGGAAACAAGGCCATTTTTGATCTTTCAACATGATTTATTATTCTACAAACGAAAACATCACAATACACATTTTCTTAATAGTAAACTATCTCACAAAACACATTCTTACTCTTCCTCTGCAGTATTTTTGCTGTTATCTGCATGTAAAAATTGTACATTATCTTCAGGTTATTGTTAAACTATTAGTTGTTTAGCATGTAAGCCTGGCTGAAATCAAAGCAGATATAAATTCAAGAGAAAAAAAGCATCAAATTTTAATTGTACTACTCTCATAACTCATCATGTTTCAAGTTTTTCAAGTAGCCTCAGCAAGGCCACAGTTTGCAAGAGGAAAAGGGTGAAGTGTAAACGGAAGCAGCGTGGGACAAATTAGGGAGAATGACACAGAAATTATTACAGACAAGAGGAAGCAACAGAATAAAGAGAAGAGAAGAGAAGAGAAGAGAAGAGAAGAGAAGAGAAGAGAAGAGAAGAGAAGGGTAAAGGTCAAGAGGAAGGAAAATGAGGTAAGAAAAAGACAATGAGGAAAAGGGAGAGGGAAGGAGGTTAGGAGGGAAAAGGTCAGAGGAAAAATAAAACGACAGATGGAAAGGCGTGATCAAAGAAAAGGTCGCAAAGAAAGGAAGGAGTGAGGGGAGGAGGACACTATTTAAGAGTTGGCACGCTTTTAGGCCAATACTGTTCCACTCTGCAGAGCCTATAAAACTGTATGAGTGGGTGGGTGGAAGGTTAAACAGGTATTTTTGATCTAAAATGTCATTAAATTTCAGTCATCAGATACTTCAGCCCTATTTTCATGTTTTCTATTGCAACTCATATATATAATTTTACCCCTAAACACACAAATGTCTCTATGTTAACATGGAATCATGGAAATGGAAGACTCTTACCCCTATAGACTTGAAAAATATTTATATATGTACAAACGAAGCAGAACATGGCCCTTGTATAATATTTCATAAATAGGTTACAATGACATGAGACATACTTGTATCATAAATTAAGCAACATAAACCCTATTAATGTCTAATAAATAATCACACACCAGTCCATCGATTAACACTTAATATAGGATAAATCCATATTATATGGAACAAGATATGAAAGAGAAAGAGAGAGATCATCAAATGCATGCATAGTATAATTCCTTAAAGTCCTGATCTGGAATTTTTAACACCAAACATAACCATAACGAGTAACAGGCTGCTGATTATGTTGCCGCTTCTTAAAACATTGTGAATAGAGCTTAATGTGTGTGGGGGTGTGTGTTTATGTTTATGTGTTACTGTAGATGTGTAGCAGTTCATCATTTCATGTTATCTCTCTCTAGTGAGTGCCGTTTGATCAGGTGCAGATAGAGGCTGTCAGATTGCCAAAAAAGAGAGATTTCTTATAAGATTTTAAGACTTATATTAAATTGTACAGCACTTAAATGGATAGTTGTGATTTTTAATTTATTTGTATGAGGTACTCATTGATGGTCAGTGTATTATCTACAGTAGACGGCAATCAGCATGCCCCAGCTTTGGAGAAGCAGAGAGGAGTATCACTATATTTAGAATATTTTCACCACTTAACCTTGCTGTCAGACAGCCTTGTCCGATGGGAAACCGCTATATTGCTCTCTCCAAACCAATCAAACTCCACAGGCGAAATCAATAATTTCCCCTTGTTTGTTTGAGTTATTGTGTGACTTCAGGGTTTTCAAAGGTCATACAATACCACAAACTAACAGATCGAGACAGTGGTGACGACCCCCGTGTTCTGTCAGCACTGTAAAAAAAAACATTGTGAGAACTCAAAATTTCTACTCAATGCAATAGATTTTTGAGGCCAACTCAAACTCTTAAGTTTTGCTGACCTGTAATCTTTAGTTGGGATAATTTACTTTTCTTTTTTTTTTAGATTAACTTGAATCTTTCTGTTTCAGAAAATCATTTTAAAAAAGGGCCACACTGAGCTGTGAAGCTTAATTGTAATTATTTGGGTGCCTGATTTCTGATTGAAAATATCAAAATATTTCACTTTCACAATTATGATTATCAAAAGACTGGTAGTTGGTAAAACTTTTTCCAAACCTGAGTGAGAGGTAAAAATGACTGATTTTGCCAATGGAGTCCGGTTGAGCAAGAGAGAATGATATTTGGCGGATATATAGCTCATAAGCAGTAGTGAAAATACATTAAATATAGAGTACACTTAAACTGATACTAGTTTTTTGGGACATTTTTTTTTTAAAAAGGCGAGAATACCTTGTGTTGCTGACCCTGTCCACGGCAGCTCAGTGCTTTGCTTCTGTGCTGGTGCTCCTCTCTGCTTCTCCAAACTGGGGGCGTGTTGAAGGCAATCTACTGTAGCTAATACACTATTGAAAAGTAATTCACACAACTCTACATGAAGTAATCTGAACCATCCCTTTAACGTATCTGGATAACATGCACGCACAGTTACACACTCACTCATTCACTCTGTCTCACAGACACACACAGACACAGGTAGACACAGCTGTCGAGTGCTATTGAATGCTTCAGGGTCTACGATTCCCAACAGCAGATGTTAAGAGTAGGCGTGATTAACATTAGGAGATATTTACACTCTTGATCTGACTAATATACAGCTCTACACTTGAGAAAGGCCAACACACAAATTATATTTTATTATGTTTTACACCGCCTAAATGTAAGAACAGGACTGCACAGTCAGATCAGTGAAATTTCCCCAAAGGTGAAAGAGTTGGGACGGACGCTGTGTGTATATGTGTGCTTCTATATATAAATATGTACAATATGTGCATATGTACTGTATATAGTATACATGAGGGTACTGTTTGTGCTGATTAAAGAAGGGAACAACAATCTAGGCCTGTGTAATGGACCTACAGTATATGTCTTGTGTGCCTCCAGGAGCGAACATTTCACAGTCATTGTCCGCCTTGTTACGCTTCACCTAATAATTCCAACCCTCAGTCATGGATTGGACTGTATGACTCTGTGTGTGCGTGTATGTGCGTGCATGTGTGTGTGTACAGTACACAGAGCTAGTTGGCATTATAGCCAGTGTAATGTGGTTTGAAGCTGGAAGGCAGATTTGCGGAATTTGAGCTGAATTTGAAATAATTGGCTTTATCCAATGAAGCCTTTAAACCACACACACACACACACACACACACACACACACGCACATACACACATACACACAGACAAAGACATGTTCATCCATGTATTCTAGCATATGGATATTCGTCAAAACATGCACACAAACATAGCACTAACACACACACACACACACACACATACACAAATGGGTTAGGAGAAGGAAGTGCAAAGTAAATAATTGAGAAAAGCAGCATTTGTTATTATTGCTGTTTGTGAAATCGCTCACTTGGGGGTTGTCAAAGCAGCTCCTCATTCACTGTGTGTGTGTGTGTGGGTGTGCATGCTCCACTGGTGACTGCCGCACTGCCAACCCTGTGACACCACGTCATCACAGCAGGCTCCCAGTGAGGCCTTGTCAGAAGTACGGATTAGAGCCAAAACAAAAAAATAAATAAAAGGAGGAGACAACAGGGGAATCGGGGGGGTGAAGGAGAAAGGAGAAGGCGAGAGCCAAAGGAGGAAAAAGAAGGAAGAGAGGGAGGAAAAGGTTTGACAGGCTGTGAAGTTTGCTCATTAGGCATATTCCTCTATGACGGCCCTGTGTGAGACGCTCGGTCTGAGTGTGTGTCAGCACTTCCACCGTGCACCTCGTGACAGTCAGTGTGCAGGCTGGCTGAAACAGGCAGCAGTGGTCAAGACACACGAATTGAACCAGGAGGTTGCGATGTTGCAAATGCAACAATTCAACCAAACTCTGCACCGCCTTGCAATTTTGGCAAATCACCGCAACCTTTCTGTAAATTTGGCAAATCACTGCAGCTGCAACTGTGAGTTCCGCCAGTCATAGCAGTTCTCCGTCACACAGGTATGTCGCTGTGAACTGACTAAATGTTTTAGTTTTTTGCCTTTTTTTTCTTTTTACATTTTGTCACGGTTACTAAAAAGAATGCAAAGTTCTTTGTTACTGACATTTATCAATGCTCTGTGCACTTTTATATTTTATAATTTTGTGCTTACTGTTTTGATTGAGTTTGAGCTCCAAAAACATTTTGATTCTTTGTAGAATACACCCCAAGTCTTCATCTACAAATAAAGCATATGTTCATTGTTGTAATCCTGTGCCATTGTGTGGTTGTCCCTGGAAGAAATTACCCTTGATTCTCATCATACACCAAACCAAAAAAAAGCAGCTATTTTTGTGCAATTTCACTTGCTCCTACAATTTCATTGAAAAAAATGCGGCAACAGCACAATTTTTTTGAATAACTGTCAGGAAATGAGCTATTTTATCTACCAAAGGACCTATGAATCCTGGAGGGACTGAATAGGGCTGTCACAATATCACTAGACGATTATAATGGCCAAAAGAATTCACGCTCACGCTCTTATTACAATCTATAGAAAATTTGAAGAAAAAAAAAGCTATCAGTGAAATCAGGTTTGTTTATTTTCCATCTAGTCTCTTTTTTGGCAAATAAGTTAAACTCAAAATATGAGTATAGGGAGGTGGACGGAGCGTCTGTAACCATAACTGTACAAAAGCATACAAAAAGTGCACTTTCACTTAACGGGTGTGAAAATGTGTGTTTGTGTGTGTGTTTGGGGGAGGGGGGCACAAAGCAAGAACGGAAACGAAACAGAAATGATGTAAGAGCATACAGCATGTTTAAGAGGCGCTGGATTATTTAAACAATATTATCATATGTGTGTATTATTAACATGATATCAATATTAAAAATATCACGGTCATCATTACGACACCCCTAACACACAGTGCTCCTCAACGTGCACTCTCAGGCCTCCGTTTAAAGGCTGCAGAAGATGCAGACGTGGATGCAGTTTGTTTGTCTCAGGAAGCTATAATTATTACTCTTGAACAGTTTTACAAAGTGATGAGGTTAACAAGATTCAAATGTATAAAAACGGCTGACTATTTGGTCCACTCATGACTTGATCTAAAAACATCTGCTAATCTAGAGTACATTTTCTGTTTGTTTTGGTCCCATGTCTCCATGTCCCCTGTGTCAAAACTGAACATTATCATGGCAAAAAGCATTCATCCATGTATGGACAGGGGACGGAATTAGGACTAGAATGACTGTACCGTGTTAAAACAATGGACTCACATATACTTAAGACTGCTGGCAATGGCATTTTAACTGCACCAAGCAAATCACACCAGAGACTGAGACTGCTGCTTGTATCCATTCATATTTGTTTAACATAGGTTTATGTAGCGCCACATCTCATTGATTAGTTACTCTCCTTACATGGTTCGGTACGCAGTGTCACAATGATGCGATTCAACTTGCGGAACAACACCAGAGAACGTATTACAATACTTCAATTAAGAAAACTCAAAGTGGGCTGGGTTTGTTGTAGCATTTAAGCAGACTTGTGCCATAAACAAGTATACCAAATTGTATTGTTATTATAATCATGGAAGAAAATGGAGCACTTGTTCAGCTGGCAAATAACACTTGGGTGATGTGGAGTGTACGGCGTCTGTGCTGCCCATATCATTGTGATGCATTGTGTATATAATTGGTCAATTGTCATCTTTGGGAAGTGATATTTTCCCATACATATAGCATGCCACAGATGCCTTTGTCCTGTATAAAAAGCACATTATTCCACCTAGGGCATTTTTGATACAATACTTCAGATCTTTGGTATCCAGTCTGTTGTGCAAGTTTGGTGTTGTGATACCTTTATTATGATGAAGTATTGGACAAACCTCAGCAGGGCCTAAAAGGAAAGCAAAACACTGAACAAACACAAAATAACTAGGCTTTTAGTGCTAGTTTGCCTCCCTATCTGCTCTGAATCCTTGTTTTTCTACCAGTCCGTTAGTGTAATCAAGTGTTGTTAATTTGCAGGAGCCACGTATTCAGGGTTAGTGTAGGAGAAGCCGAGGAAGTCGTCCTGGTCCAGGTTCATGATGACGAGCTTGTCTGTCGGCGTCAAGTCCACCGGCATCTTGGTGAACTCCTTGTCAAAGTTACAGGTGTCCCGACGGTTCCTCTGCAGGTGGAGTTTATGAGATTGTGAAGGACAGAGGGTATGATGGGAGGGAGAATCGAACAGAGGGAGGGAAGATTAGAATGATTGGAGGAGAATGGCATGGATTGGAAAGGACAAGAAAAGAAAGAATTCATGTTAGATAATTTTAATACAGTATCGTCTGCATAAAAGCGCAAGTCATCTTCATTTGGACTTCACGTTCATTCATGTTATAGGTGCATATTTTCAGATAGTTTAATTACACGGTTGAGTTACAGTTTCCATACAAAGGCTCGTGGGCATGTAGACTTTTTAATGCAGCTGTAGTCATGTCAGATTAATTTTATGACTCTGAACAAATGGCACTATGGTTATAGAAATAGTTCATCGTTCTGGGAAATTTGCTTTCTTGTCAAGAACTATGTACGAGATTCAATATCACTCCCATATCTGTTCTGTAAACATGAGGCTGGAGCCAGCAGTTGGTTAGCTTAGCGCATATGACAACAGCCTGGGGCGTCTCATACAGCCATAACTGGGTTTACATTCAAGCCACTTGAAAGCTGGGTGCATCTCTTTCAGCCGCTGACAGGTACTGTGTGCATCTGTATGAATCCCCAAGAGGCCATGACAAAACGTCAGTATTTGACAAGTTGGGAATGAAAATGGGCTGGCTAGCTTGTATCCATCTGAAAGTTACCAAATATGCCATGAAGGTGCTAGTACGCTGATTATAGAATAGCTGCTTCCCCCTGTTTCCGGACTTTATGCTAAGCTAAGCTAATCAGCTGCTTTTAGCTGCCTTTATGACAACTGGCTTTCAAAGTGATTTCATTTTATTTTGCTGATTGGAGAGAATGTTTTTTTAAAAAGCAAATGCAATGGTACTGCATAGATCAAGCTGCAATGTACAGTATGTATGTATCTATGTATGTATCCAGAAAATTGAAGTTTACCTTCAAAATCCATCACACTCTTTCCTTTCGGGGGTTTCTTTTTTAAACTGATAAAAAAAAAGGAACCCTCAAAATGAATTCGAGTCATTATTTCATTTGATGGAAAGACAATTTAAGTGTGTATCTCATACCATTGTTATTGTTGTCTGAAAAGGAATGTCACCATCTCCTTGTGGCAATAACATTTGCACCATCTGACAATGCAAGAAGTTGTGAGGTGTCAGCACCATCACCCAGCATGTTGTGCATGAAATATATAGCATATAAAGTGAATCTGAAGTGCTGTCCTTGACTTTTATTTCTCACCTGAAAATCCAAACTCTCCGACAGCAAATGTCTTTTTTTTTTTTTTTTTTTAAATTGTTATCTCTATAATGCCAGAACTGTAGGTCATAGACATCAGGATATTTTTACTGCTCAACAATGAGCCTCCCCTTGTCCACTGAGACAGGTACAAGACAAGAGAAGACATTCTACCTGTACACCTGACAAGGAAAACTGTTGGTACAGTAGCCTGAATGTGCTACGCAATGGAGTGAATCTACATCTATCTATCTATCTATCTATCTATCTATCTATCTATCTATCTATCTATCTATCTATCTATCTATCTATCTATCTATCTGTTGGAGCTTCAAGTCTGATAAAAAGGACAGTGGTGTATTTACATAGAAAATGAAAGGAACAAACACAGCACCCTCCTCTTGTCCTGTCTTTACTCTGATGGTCTGATTTGCTAATGTTAAGATGCTAAAAGTTTCACCCGTATGAATGACAGAGATAAAATATATATATATATATATATATATATATATATATATATATATATATATATATATATATATATATATATATATATATACATGGATATTGGGGATCAGAATGAGAACCAGTCAGACATCTCGTACCTGTCGAAAGACCAAGTGGTGGCAGACGACTCATTAGAAAGATATCAAAACAGAAATAAAACAAAGAGAACAAAGATGAATATAATATATTTAGGGATAAGCTGGAGGAGTGAGTAAAGAAAGTGTAGAGGAGAGTCAACACTAAGGTTCCATTTACACCTGGCATTAACAAAAAACAAAAAAACAAAAAACAAAAACAAAACAAGAACAAAACACTGTGTCCAGTTTTCTTAGCCGAGACATATGTAAAGATGTATTGTAATGCAATGTGTGAACTGACGTACGTAGAACTGTCCACTTGTGATCGGATCACTAAAGACACATGTTAATACCAGGTGTAAACAGGCTGTATGACAGAGGGACAAAACATGAATCAAAACAGGCTATGATGCATATTTTAGTTACTGAAATATATATATTTTTTAATTTATTCAGACCAGAGGGGGAAATTCATCAATTATCATTACCAATATAGTGGCTGATAGAATGAATATTTGAGCTGCAATAAAAATAGACCTTTTCTCTGTTGGTTGTGCATAAATCATATTGTGATTATTTTTTATTTTGATGGATATTGCAATTGTGATATGATTCATGACTAGGAATGATCATTTTTGCATCCCAATTTTCATTTTTGCTGGACAAAACTATTCAAATTATGATGGTGTGACATTTGTTGGGATCTGTACCCAAAAAACTACAGTATGTTAATAGTAACAAGGGGGTTTGGTCTTGGATTATTGCACTTTGACATACTGTGATTTCAGTAATATCTTGAAGTCCTAATTTTATTTCGACATGTTAAATAATTTAACATATACATAAGCTGACCAACTACAGAGAGGAACACAGAAAATAACGAATAAATAAAAATAGAAAAAACTAGTTAAATAAACATCAGTACTGTTCAGTATCAGTCAGTCTCTTAATATTTTAATAGTGTGTCAGTCAGTTAGGGGCAGGTTGTTAAACAAGAAGCAGTTCCTGAGCATTTACACCTGCCAAGGAGCAACTCTTGTCCTCATAAATGTTCCATGTTGTGCTGAATCTAAATCACCAAGCATAGTTTTCTACATTATTTGGTATATTAAAAAAAAAAAAAAATCATATTGGCAAACATATACATTGATACCAATATATCTGCAATAGATCCATGTCAGCCATCAAGATGACCAGACTCTAATTCAGTGTCTAGGTGAGACTTCTTTTTTTTTTGTACAGTTGAAGAATGTAAGAATCTCTTTAACCCTACAAATGAAAATTCAAACTTTAAAAAAATAACTGTTAATCACTGCCATTTAATCCTCTGGAGCCGCAGGTTGCTGACCCCTGGTGTAGGATGTGATGGAAATCTGCGTGTGTGTGTGTGGTTTCTCTGGGGCAGGGCATTGTTAATGCACTGCTTGGCTCAGTTGGTGTATGGACAGAGGAAAGAAAAGAGCGAGTGGGGTGTTTAAGATGGAGACGTGTACATTAGCGAGAGGGGGAGGGGCCAGTTAGATGCAGTAAATAGAGAGCGGCTGCCATTTGTCTCACTGACGCTGGCACACTCACACGGTTGGGGACTTTTAATTCTGATTGGGTCTGCCCATGCTGTATGCATGCATGGTACTGAAAGGCTCTGTGCATATGAGCAAACACCCAAGGAAAGGTGGCACAGGGAGTCACATCACTGTATGCCATATATGGCCTGCAGGATGTGTGTGTTGTCATGTCATTTTGCTAAAACTCGTGGAGGAGGATTGTTTAGGGGGCATCCACATACTGTACTTCAAGTGCATGAAACATACACACAGACATTTCACACATTTTTATCAGGGTAGATTCCACCAGAGCCCGTGCACACATATCTGTGATACAGTAGAAACACATTTAATGTAATTATCATGGTCTGTCCTATCACGTGCACTGCTCAGCTAATGTTCTTTTTTTTTTTTGTCTATGTGCTCTATTTCTCGATCTCTCCAGCACACAGCTCATGAACAAACACCTGTGTGGGCAGGCCTTTAAAGCCCATGAGGTCTTTCTGCTGTATTCATTAAGGGGTTATTGTAATTACGCATTTCCAACATGTAGATAACATTCACATCAACATCTAAGTCGTAATTAGGACTGGGAAAAGTGGGACTTCTCTGAAAGCTCCAGCATATCCAGCTTGGCATGTCTGAAAACCAAGTAGTCAGAGTCAGTTGTTTACAGTTTTTTTCATTCACTTTGGCTCAGTTCTTGAATGTGATTTTTTTCCCCAAAAAACATTAAATTAAATTCTCTGAATAATTAGTTAGTTTCTCATAAGAGACTAGAATTTCTCATTAATTCAAGCTAATTGCATGTGTTTCGCCATATGTGTGAAAAAGTGAGTACAATTGGCTATAATTTGCACAATAACCACTTAACTCTTTAACTTTAACTTTTTATTTTTGGAAGAACATTCTGAGCTGTGCTCACCAAAGAAGACCCTGTTCACTGGAAACTGAGGTCAGTCCTCTTTTAGAAATATACAAAAGAAATAATTAATTGGTATCCAGCTGAACCTCAAATTTCTCCTTTCTTGTTTCCTGCACTAAGATATGCTGTGTGCATGTAGGTTAATCTATGTTGAAAAGAAAACCAAAATTTTAGCCAGCTAGTTAGCTTGCAATTTGCAGCCTTAGCTATCAGATGTAACAAGCTGGTTCAAAATTGAAAAGCGATTGATGTAGATGTAAACCAGATACACAGATGTAGCTAGATAGTTAGGTTTTTTTTTTTTACATTAGCTAACTTAAGATGTAACTATAGGCTATATATATTACTTTTACAGCAACATCTTTTAACCATCTTCAAAATTTGGTTTTCAGAAGGGGCAGGACGGGTCAGTTACTAAGCATGAGACTCATTCGTGGGAGTGTTGTACTGTAAGCCTGATGCGTGTTCTTGTCAGCTCACTTTGGGTCGTCTCATCACTTTCTGGAAAAGCTAGATGAAATATAAACTGAAAAGTTGTTTATTAACCTAATCTTTGCCTTAACCCTAAGATTAAACCCACAGGAGACCCTAACTTCAAGCAGAGATGATTTTTAAAAAAAAAGTTTTTGTGATCATCAATTTATAAAGATACTCCTAGATTTTGACTCCTTGTACTGCTGGCACGGCTGCAACAGTGGCTAAAATGACTTCTTTGCAGATTGTCAGATTACTATTGCCTGACTGAATGAATTCTCAAACTGACCATCATAACATACTGGAATATATTTCTAAATCAGGAGTGTCATGATTAATAGGGAGGTGAATAAACTTAGTTTTCCCTCAGTGATTAATACAGTCGATTTTAAAATAGATGAGTAAACTCTCAGCCTCATTTTAAAGAGGTGGTTAAACCGAGTTACTTGGGTTTATCCCCCACTACGCCCCTAAAATAAGTAGTGCTAAAATATATTGACAAGATGGACTAAATTATGTCCGGTGACAAAAATATACTCAGATGTGGGGTCGGCATTCTGATATCAGTGTAGTGTCTTGCCCAAACAGGCGTACAAGGTTCACAAACATCAAATAAACATAACTCATATTGTATGTGTGTATTATTCAGTGTACTTTGCTTAATTTTCCAAGCTTTAGAAATGTGATTAGCTTATACTTTTCAACTCAGCCCAACTTTTTTTTGCGTACTCAGTGCACAGGCTGAGATGGTCACGAAGCTCGCCCATGAGATTGCTGAAGCATGCTCTGCTATGTCTTACAAAACCACACCAATCTGGGTGAAATACTATGTTTTTTGTAGTCCCTATCAATCATACTTACCATGTAGGCCTAATGGTGCTATCTCACACATTAATGAGAATCAATTTACAGACAGACAAATAGATAGATAGATAGATAGATAGATAGATAGATAGATAGATAGATAGATAGA
>JAJHUR010121199.1:8141-21561 GCA_027495735.1 Lutjanus campechanus | reverse complement strand
AGATAACATTATGTCAAAGTTAACATGATTCATTGTGGGGAAAAAACGAAAACTGTAATAACATCCCTAAAAAATGACAAGACAAAATGTCAACCCTTTCTCGGATCTTTAAACATAAAACAACAAACTTATCAGGATTGATCTTGGCCTCACCCTGTAGCTTCCTGCCTTCAGCTGGCCACTGTCCAGTCCTTCTCTGATCATCAGCAGCAGCAGGTTGAACTGGCCTGTCGTACTTTCCTCCACCAGTTGGCGGAGCAGCTCCTGCACAGCTGGCTCCAGCTCACAAACATCAACCGAAGACAGCCAAGAAGCTGAAAGCAAAGTGGACGTGTTAAACTTTGATTACTGGAGTGCTCAGCCATAAAGACCACGTTTACAAAGATAATAATGATTGACACTGTCAGAGAGGTAACAATACAACTATATGTTTATAATTGAGGTTTTAATTTGCAGTGATAGTTAACTACATTACATTGGGGTGTTTCTAATGTTTTGCCCACCCCATTCATATACATGAGGTAGGAAGATATTACAAACACATTTCAATATGCAGTTATAAAACTGTCCTGATGCTTTAGATCCAGCACCAAAAATAACTTATATGTGACGAGACTTTTTTTCTTACAAAATGTCTGAAACACCTGGTGTGGAATAAGGTAAATACAATCAGTTGAAAACTCATGTTACTATGTGTAATATGCAGAGCTGCTTAATGGAAAAAAAAACCCTGTCTGACTGCACAGATTATTTGAAGTGGGGTTGTATGAGGTACTTATTTATTTACTTATTATTTACAATATCCAGTGTATTATGATGTTGGTCAGCATGCCTCCACTTTGAAGAAGCAGAAAGGACATCTAGCATAGAAGCTCAACGATGTACTGCTGTGGACAGGGTCAGCAGCAAAATGTATTTTAGATACTTAAAAAAGGTTCACCTTAAAAATTCAATATTAGTTTCATAGTATACGCTAGTGTACACAGCTGTTTTTCCTTAAGGAGTTTTGTTGGTTTGGACAAAGTGACATTTGGCTTATATAACGACCGTTCCACATCAGTAAGGAGAAGCAGGGGGTCATTTTTTTAAGGGGCTAAAATATGTTATGACCCTGGTGGTGCCCCTTTCTGCTTCTTCAAACTGGAGGAGTGTCAACCACCATCTACTGTACTTAATACACTGACTATCAATAAGTATCTCATATAACCCCACTTCAAATAATCTGAACTATTCCTTTAACATGTGTCCATGTACCTGTTAGCAGTCTGTGCACATTCTGCAGTATCTGCATGTACAGCTCATCCTCCTCCTTTCCTCCCTTCTTCTTCTCTCCTTGCTCCTCCTCCCTCTCTCCTCCCGTCTTCTTCACTACTTTGTAGAAAGCCGACAGGAAACAGAGAGAGGAAACCAGGAAGTTCATGGGCCTGTGGGCAGAACTTATTTCTTTGAGGATCTGCTGGCAGAAGCCCTGATAGAGGCTCATATGATTCAGCTTGGTGTCATTCTGCTTATTTTCTTCCTCCACTGACAGTGAGGACAGTTCACAATGCAGCATAACAGTGACAACTTCCACTACGAAGGCTTGACCGAGGACATTGGTTGGCTGGATGACCGATTGACTGACAGAGTGGGGCCTCAAGACGGACTCAACAGCTGGTCCCAGGGAAGCTGTTGTTCTTGTGAGCATTTGGGTCAAAGTTTGATCTATTGGTTTACTTCTTCCCAAGTTAGAGGTCATCGCCTGTGAGAAAGCGGTCAGCGACGCCAGCAGGAGATGGACAGACAAAACGGACACTGCTGGATCTGCTTTACCTGACGCAACTGCTTTAATTGACACCACAATCTGCCTGTTTTCTATTTCCTTACTGGTAAGATAGGAGGCAAACTGGTCCAGGTTGAGTCGAACACTGCTGTTTCTGATTATAATCAACTGGACCAAACACCTGATGAAGTCTTGCACCGCTTTGATTAAATCCACCCAGTCAGGGCTGCATGTGGCTTGAAATTTTCCACTGTTGCTACACCGGAGCAGAGAAGACACGACAGCCTGCAGCAGAGCACCACCATGGATGAGCTTCAAAACACTCTGGAAGTTTCTACCCTCCAGGAGACAAGTCAGAATCCTGAGCAGCTTCACCAGGAAGATAGCATCCTCCCCAGATTCAGGAGGGTCCATCTGACTGGAGGTGGAGGTGAGCACAAAGAGGAGGAGGAGGAAAATGGAGGAAAGATCCTCGGAACTCATCCCATCTGGGTTTAGGTGTGTTAAAATTTGGAGTAAGTTGACCAGGTCTTTGCTCTGTGCGTCAGCCAGCAATACAGCCACCTCTCCAGTCTGTGAAGACGACAATATATCCTCAACTATTGTCTCTTTTTCCAAAGAGATTGCTTCAATTTTTTCCTCCTGAAACTTCAGGAGTGTTGGACAAACCTTGGCTACATGTGCAGCCTTGAGAACACCAATGATCCTTTTTGCAACGGAATGAACTGTGGCGGAAAACAGTGAAGGCAACTCAGCAAGGACAGGGCTTTGGAGAAGCTGTGAAGATATGAGGGAGACAGTGTGAGAACCCGACGACGGGTCCTTTCCTCCATCCATCTGTCTGCTGAGGAGGGAACTGACTAGTGTATCTGCTACACTGCCCACATGTTCTCTGCTAAGGTAGGGACTGATCAAAGGCAAATTGGACGTGACAAGATACCAGTGTGCTACAAGGTAAGAGTGGGCATCCATGCTCCCTATCTGCCCATCCCACACCTGCTGTCCGTCCAGACTCCCTTCAAACTCTGATTTAGCTAAAATAAACTGGGCTGCTCTGTTAAGTAGTGTGTCAGTGCTGGGTCCAGACAGTAAGGTGGTATCTAACAAAACTTTCTTCATCTGTTGCAGAGTGAGGAGTTTGAGCAGCAAACAGCTCATGGGGCTGCAGGATTGTTGTAGATGTTCTGGAGAAATCTCACCAGATCGAAGACTCTCGATTTGGGTTAGGTGTGGAGCTTGGTCTTCAGCTGCTGTCCCGGCTGAGTCAAGACATGTGTATTTGCTGCAGTGGATGTAGAAGAGCGTGTCAACCTCCACCCAGGTATATCTGAGGAGGAGAGCAGCCTCCTGTGTCTTCTGTTCCCACAGTGATACCTTCTCTGACTCTTTGTGCCCCATATTCTTTTTTCCTTTCTTTGGCGTCTTTCCTTGAGGTGTTTTTGCAGCCTTTTTTAAGGTTGAAAACAGATGTAGTAACTCCTTGACCACTTGCTGCATCTCCTCCATCAAGCTCCGACTCTGCCTGACTATGGGAACAGGAGAGGTGTTATCTAGAGTCTTCAGACTAAACAAAACAACATGAAGCAGCTGGCTGAGGGAGAACAGCTTCAGAGATGCATCTTCTCTCTCTTGATCCTCTTTATTTCTCCCTTTATCATCTCCTGCTCCATCTACCTCCATCTTCTCCACCCCTCTTTCCTCCTTCAGCAGGTCAGGAAGTATATACCTCCTGATGCTCTCCAACACTAGTGAGCAGATTTCTAGGCCCTGTGAAGGGGGAGTGTCCAGAAGACAAGTCCTGAGCGAGGCGGAGATGCCCTCAGACAGCAGAGGAGGTCGGAGGTGGTCCAGGGCCGGCTGACAGATCACAGACAGGAGTTCAGAGAAGAGGCGAGGCAGCTGACGGAGCTTAGTGTAGGTCTGGAGGAGACTGCACACCATGAGCTGTTAGGAAACAAACACATTACATATTTTACTTTTTTAAATTCTGCATTTGTTCTGTGAAATACTCAATATAATTTAGGATTAAATCAAGACCTGTCTGGCCCGTTGCACTCGTGCTTCCATGCACTCAGAATCAACCCACGCTGAAGATAACAGTTGGTCCAGGTCTGGTTCAAGAATCAGATGGTTGAGACTCAACAGCACCTTTAAACAGCGGTGCCATGCTGGGACACTAAAAGACAAGGCAGAGAAAGTTTTCACTGTCTGACCAAAAACATGGTTACACAAAAAAGCTCTAGAACTGCAATGAGAAGTCAATTAAATGCTTGAAAGAAAATTTGTATAGTATATTTTATAATCGATTCATTGTTTCATTTTTAATACAAAAATACCAAACATTTCCTGGTTCCAGCTTTTTAAATGTAAGGATTTGCTGATTTGATTGAAACAAAAGTTACAGGAAAGACCAAACTTATTTTAAATCACATTTCAGTGATCTTTAGTTCAAGCACTTTCACTTAAAATTTTGTAGTATTTAGATTCTATAACTTTAAATAAATTTCTTTTTTTTATATATGTTAGGAGATTCAGTGTCCCACTAGAGGGAGCTCGAGTATCACCAGACATGGAATCTAAGGACTAAACAATTAATCGCAAATATATATTTGATATTTTTTTACTGCTTCTATTATTTATTTATTGCCTCTTATTGTTTATTTTTTTGCTTTCATTCTTTTTATTTTATTGCTTTTATTGTTTTATTTGTATTCATTTCTATTGTCATATATATATACATACATTATATATATATATATATATAAATTTACAGTGGATTTATTTTCACATTCTGCTTCATTTTGTCTTGACCTTGTTTGGCCTTACTGTTGGACTTCTGTTATAATATTGCTTTTTGACTCCCTGCTTTGCTTTGCTTGTCAAAGCACTATGTTAACTCTGTTTTTTTAAGGTGCTTTATAAATGAAGTTATTACTCTTCTTCTTATTAGTATTAATATCAGCACATTAATCAATAATGCAAATAGTTGCAGCCCTAGTTCTGTCTACTCTGTATGTGAAAAACTTTTAGCAGACAATGAAAAAAAATACAGTTAGACAAGTGTTTTTTTTGTTTTACCTTGGCTGGGCCTGGTTGAAGAGCATTTGTCCCAGAGCTCTGTAAAAGTTGAGTTGGACCTCTCCATGTCTGATCCTGTCTGCTGCTACATTGTAAATACCAGCAGACAGAGCCTGGCTAAGCTGGGACTCCACAGCCAGCAGAGCCAAGCTCCAACTCTCCGGGGAACAGAGGGCGGCTGGGGGAGACTTCTGCCCAGGGGACACGCCGCCTGGCTGGTCTGCTTTGGCAGCTGAAGGCAAGTGTCCATCAAGATCTAGATCCAAGGCCGGGACCAACCTGGTGAGGAAATAGAAACACAGCATCCCGTGTGCCTCCTCACTGTCCCCTCGTCCTTTTCTGTAGCTTTCTAGAAAGAACTTAAACAGCAAGGACAACGTGTTGGACTTGACAGTGTAGTAGAGGGCCGGCTCACAATAGCCCTGGGCACTCAGTTTAGAAAGTATGGCACTGACTGGCTTCAAAGGGCCTTTTGCTCCTCCAGGACCACGTTTCCCAGAATCCTCTTTGGGTGGAAGGAGCTCCTCCTTGTAGGAGGTGAGGTGCTCAGAGGGGAAGAGAGCCAGCTGAAGGATCGAGTCAATCTTGATGCGGATCTCTCTGCACAGCTGCTGATGGAGACCCAGATGTGGGTGAGAAGGTGCAAATTCCCCGGAGGTGAGCAGGTGTCTGAGCAACACCAACGTCTGGATCAGCTGGTTTGTTACCATGGTGAAGACTCTGTTAGGATTGGCCTGTTGTCTCTGAACTGACAAATAACACGACAGCACCTGAAGCAACACGTCAAACAAATTAGCAGAGTGCTGGTTTTCCTTTGGCTTGGGAGGGGATTTATTAACATCTAATTCTGTCTGATCTGCAGGACTTTCAGTGTCCTGAAGCTCTCTGATAGGCTGAGTTTGAAGACACTCAGTCATCACCTCATCTTGACATGTGGCAGATTCAGCTGTTAGGGGTTCTGTGAGCGATGGCTGTTGTAGCTCATGACAGGCCAGAGAGCAAAGCTTAGCCAGGAGATCGACCATGAGTTCATACTTGGTGGTGAAGACGGATGAGAGTGTAGGAGAAGAGAGAAGGCCCTGACACACACTTAGTATGGTGGACACACACACCGGCGACTTGGAACCAACACGCACACACTCCTGGAGACGCTCAAGCAGCAGCTGGAGGGAAACAGAGAGAAAGTAAAGTAGTAGTCAGTAAAACCTCCATATATCAATTAGGGGTGTGTGTGATTAGTTGATCAAATGTTTCTACTCTCATTAGTTGGCACCAGAAATACTTGTCAGGTAAACTAATCAATAATATTTCATTACGTACAACACTGGTTAACTGTTGAGTCTAAGATGTTGCACAGCCATCACACTCTATCTAGGCCTGCAGCCCTGGCAGGTGGATGCTAACGCCCAGATGTAAACCAGCGAGGTGGAAAGTGAGACAAAGATGACATCTTGTAAAAACTAGCATCGTTCAGCAGTATTTTATTCTACAAAATGAAAATAAGGTTGTATGCAGGCTTGTCTGAATAAACTGGCATACAACTGGAATATAACGTTTTAAAATGGCTCTTCAATATATATACACTATTTTTTGAACGGTGTTTAACCTTAAATTATGCTAAGTTTTAACTGTTTGAGTGTTTTTAACTCTAAAACTAGCTGACAAGTATAAATTTAAATTTCCATTTAACTGACAGGGAAATTAGTCAGTAGGAACATCCCCAATAACCATGTCAACACGCCCTCTTTCTAGAATATGCTACAGCCAAAGCACTAGTCTAACATACAATTATCTAGCAGATGAGCACATAAGAAATAATTTAAAACGATCTGTGTTGCATTACAGACCTGTGCCATGTTGAGCCTCAGGCTGATGGTCTTCCCCTGCTTGAGAAGAGAGTGGAGTTTCCTGCTGTGAAGCAGATCATCCAGGTAACACCACAGGCCTTCCAAAACATTTGGAGAAAACTCCACCTTCTGATTGTACCAGCCTGTCAAAGCGTGAGTGCACCAGTCCAACAGCACCTAAATGGAAAAGGATGAACATAAATTCAAAAAAATCACCACAGATACTTTTCCTTGGTGTATGCATGTATGTATATAACTAACTGTATGTACTGTATATTTTCTTTATTTTTATTTGATCTATTCTAACTTTAATTATCTGTATATACGCGTTATGTGCACGTATGTGTAGCATTAAGGGACTACAACTTCCTTTTTGTTGCACAACCCTGTATTATAAAATGATAAAGAAATTACAGTGACATCTTGATATGGATAGATGACACACATTTATATGCCGCTTCAAGCATTCAAACAGAAACTCTTTTCTATCCCAGTTGTGACACTGAGAGAATTGTTCACAACACTGTCACAGAAATGACAGAATGAATGAACAGCAATCAAAAATGTTGAAAACTGTATAATTTACAAGTCAGTAAGAGTAAATTCTGTCATTGCATCAGTAAGACCACATACAGTCCAAAGGCTAACACAAAATTCATAGATAATGCACACTTTTCTATTATTTTAATATCAGTGTCAACTTGGTGTTCTCACTACTGAGCTGACTTAATCTTCTCTCCAACACATTTCACTGTACTGTTGACCCTACGTTAACCTACATATGACCAACAAAACTAAGCTGGAACGTTTGATTCAGATTATGAAATTAAATTAAAAACTACAGTAGGAACAGAACACAGAATACAGAACAACCTCAACTACTCAGGGTTCCCAACATTTCAATCATACCACCACAATAAAACATGCAAAAAGTCATTATGGCTCTATGAAGACCCCAAACATCTTATAGTCTAACTTCAGCCATTACCTGTTCCTTGTTGGGTAGCAGGCACTGAGTGGAGATCCAGGCAAAACGTGCCAACTTTAACTTGTCCTCCCACGGAGTCTGAGGACTCTTCAGTTTCAGATGGATACCTGAGTAGATGGCAGCCATCTCTGCAGATGGTCCTCCTGCTGCACAGGCCTGAGGAGGAGAGGATGGAGAAGAGGAGTCAGGACTGCTGACTGGGTGGGGGACCTAAATATTATCTAAATAGAGAGGTGATACATTTTACAGTAATAGGAAACCCGTGTTTATATACACAGCATAACAAAGAGACGCACACACAGTAACTAAGTATGACAAAACAGAACAGGCTTTGTTTTTTCAATGTGGACACAGAGACCGCAGGTAATCAGGCAGTTTGTTGTACAAAGGACCAAAACAATAAGAAGCACCTAATCCAAATCGGAATCTTATTTTAGATATATGTTAGATATTGTCCTCATTCTAGTACCTTATAGCTGAGCCCTAGGCTTCACACATACTACTATATCTTGTAATGAACCATTTTCAAAAAGAAATTAGTAACAGTTGAAAGCTCTGAACAGTGTAGTATAACCGGTTTTCAATTTCAGATCTGTTCAAGTCTGTCTGATACCCGCAGTAAACACAGCTTGAACAGAGTGACATGCTTTAACCTATGGCTAACCACAGCTAGCCACATAGCATACTCTTGCTAAAGTCAATAACTGCCTCTCGTCTGCACTCAAGTAGTTAAACCATCATTGAGTTTGTTATGTTACGTGTTTGAGAATATTTCCATATATTTGTGTAAACTTCGTTTATCAGACTTACGGCGGTTCAACTTGCACGTGTCTCCTGTTTTCAGATGTGGCTGAACTTTCAACTTTCACCCTGCCAGCCAGGCGGAAGCAATCGAGAGTCGATTTGAATAACCGGCTAACCGTTGGCTTCGTTCTCAGCCAAATTTGAGATAGCGTTATTCGCTTTCATCCACCAGGCCGTGGTAGAAAATTATGTTCACTGTAGTTGTTTTTTTTAATGACTCTAAATTCTGTTAATTTTAGATTAAACATTAAAAAAAAACTGTTCGTCGAGAAAATCATTTTCATCTAGAAAATAACTTTGCTAATATTTCATGACACGCAATTCTAATATTTAAGTTTGTATGGACTAAATAAAAGACATTAACTTCTTGTTCAACCTTTGTCTACAAATGTAATGATACATTTTGTTTTGGAACCTTTAAAAACTCATTCCTAAAATCTTTACGGCTTAAGGCTCCTGCCTCAAAGGGAACCACAGACCCGCGAAAGATTTCGCGAGAGTTAATCATTTCAAATTAAATCATGGTATTTTTTCCACATCTAACTAATTGGTTTCTGTCCCTGCACATGATCAGATCTTAATCTCGGCGTTATCACATTATAAAACATAATTACTTTGTGCAAGGTATACACTTAATAAATAACGTGCAAATCTCACGAGAGTTTCGCAAATCAAGGGTTCCCTTCCAGATAGACGGCGGCTAACAGTTAACGATCTGGGTTCGCTTGGTTACGTCTGGGAAAGTTTGGTTATACCATCAGCCATTGAATTCCCCAGTCGAGGAGGAGGAATCGTGTGTACATACGGACCAATCCAGGGTCACCTTTCCCGTTTCTACCCTTTTAAACTGTTTTCAGGAAAATTAAATTCTTTTCTCAGATTGGATTTTGGTGTTAGTCGGTATCTGGCTGCTTGTGTTTCCACTTCACCCGCCTGCCAACCAAATATTCAGTGTCAGATGACAGTGACAGGCGGGGTGTTAGTAACTGTTCAGTGATAAGGGTAGGTTGAACTGGGTGAAGGCGGCTGTCAGGCTTAGATAAAACATACAATAACGGTCCAAACTCGACAATGTAGCGGGAAGAAGGTTTGCAACTGCTCGGCTATGGATACGGTGCGTTAACATCACAGCTGGGGGACGAAAATGTTTATCCGACCTACTCTACAAGAAACACCTCGACGCTATCAATCACTGAATCTGACTAAGGAAAATACCAGTATTCGTTTTACGTTTAGTTAAATTTAGCTTGTGTCTTGTCAATAACTGACAATCAGGACGATGCGGCTTTTATTTCGCATGTCCAGGTGCACACATGGAGGACATTTGTCCAGACTCAAGCTAACACAGCCGCGGATGTTATGGCAGCACCACCGACTGAACCTCTCAGCTGCCCCCCGGAGGAAGAGACAGTGGACCGGGGTGAAGTCATCCGTCCACCCGGCGGCACCTGCCTTCCCCCTGACCTCCTCACCCAGGCCCTTCTTGTCTGTCCTGTCCTGCAGTCCACTCAGAGGTGTCTCTGTTCTCTGTTCACACACACCACGGACACACACACATACACCTGTTGCCTTTGCCAGTTCTGCCGCCTCCACACCAGCACCAGCTGAGTCAGTGAAGACTCAGACGGACACGGAGGGAGGACAAACACCCACCACCGTCCCCCTGGAGGATGTTAAAAGGATCCTGCAACTTGCTCACCCGGAGAGATGGAAACTGGCAGGTAAACTGTGTGTATTTGTCACCAGTTGGTAGTGGTGCTTCTTCAGGGAATAAAAACGGGTGCCAAATTATTCAAGGCTTTTAAAGGTTATTAAAGGTTAAATTGTTTGGGTTTTTTGGTCTTCTGTATCAGTAAACTGAATACCTTTGGATTGTGGACAAAACGACACTTGAAGGCATCATCTTGGGCTTTGGGGAACATTTATCACCATTTTCTAACACTTTATGGGACAAATACCTAATTGATTAATCAAGAAAGTGATCAACAGATTAATCTATAAAGAAAATAATTGATTGTGATACTCTCCATTAGGGCTGCAACTACGTAAGTACCAAGTTAAAGCTCTCAAAACTTTATTGAACTCATAAAAAGCTGCGTTTTGGTCTTATGAAGATCCTGTAAGCTTTAAATACTGCCCATAGTCAGTCCAATAAAGTTTTGGGGGCCTTAATCAAGTGTGAAGATGGTCTACATTTTGTTCTTTATTGGATGAGTTATCTTCCACCTGGCTTAAATATTGGAGGGGATGTGCACAGAACTACCTTTCTGCAGCATCATTTTCCGTTACCACACAGGAGAATGATTTTGATTTAATCAAAAACAAAAACAAAAAAAACCTCATAAAACTTATTTTCACTTGTACCACCTTCTAAACATGTATATAAATAGTTGTGTTTTTTCCAGTTTTTAAGACAGTTCAAAACCACAGGAGAGTTTAAATAAACTTAGATGAAATTAGGCCTACATGATATGGTGAAATATTGCAAAAATTTTGACAGATATTGCAATTATGATATGATTCACAATTAGTGGAAATGTTCATTGTTCATTGTCACAATTTTAAGTGACTGGAAAAACTATTAAAATCACGATGATGGGACCTTTGTTGGGATCTGTACCAAATAAGAATGTTTTCTTACATCTGGAAAACAAAATTTATAGACCAGGGCATCACTACAGTACTACAGTACTTCATTATAATGCTGTTATGTCACACATTTTTCCTTTATCAAAAAATTGCAGTTTCTGTGATTTGGATACTACACACCACATTGTGATCTCAATTGTATTTTGATTTGATTGTGCAGTTGTGTTCTTTTTTTCCGTTGTAGGAGTGGGGATTATCCACACTGGGTTAAAGCTGTCAAAACTTTAGTTGGTGGTCAGTCCAGTTAAGTTTTTGGAGCCTTACTGCAGTTTGCAGATACTCTCCATGTGTTATCTTGTACCTCACCTAAATATAGGACGGGACATGCACACAGCTACCTTTCTGCAGCCTCATTTTCCATTTGCGCACAGGATGATGATTTGGATTTAGTCCACACAAGAAAGAAACATCAGAAGTCTTATTTCTATGAGTATATTTCAACATTTGTTGTTGCGTGTTTTTCAAAAAGTTCAGAACCCCATGACAGACAGGATAAGAAGACTTTGCCCTTTTGACACTTTGATTCACAAAAATATTTTCTCAGTGTTTCTAATCAGTAATAATTTTTCACTGCACTCTGCCATATGTGGACACTAGTGTTTTCAAGCCACCCTGCCCTGTGTTTTATACAGTGACTGAGGAGTTTCATTGCAAACTGCTCTGACCTTGTTTGGGGACAGGTTATCCCAGATTACAAACTTCTACATTTAGTCAAACTGCATTTGTTGTTCTGACAAAGACTCCTCTCCTGCTCAGCTAATTATGATGTTCATCTAGGGAGCTCTGTGAAAGAACTTTTTGGTTAAAAAAAATATCCTCTAGTATTTTCCATTAGGTTTTGCTGGATAACACCTTCCAAACTTTGAGTTAAGACTGTTTAATAAATTGTTTTTGTGCTTTCTACTATTATTTGCTTAATGTGTGTATTTTCTTTGATTATGGACTCTCTTGTCTTGTCTTTCCTTCATTTACCCCAGCTGCTGTAGGCTTCCTTACTGTCTCCAGTGCAGTAACGATGTCAGCTCCATTCCTCCTGGGTAAAGTGATTGACACCATTTACACCACTGGAACAGACACAGAAACGATGACGGCCTCCCTGACATCGTTGTGCATCATGCTGACGGGAGTGTTCCTGTGTGGCGGGGCAGCCAATGCTGCCAGAGTCTACCTCATGCAGACCTCAGGTGAGAGACCAGGAGGGATATTAATGCTCTACAGCAGCACATGAAGAAACACAGGCTCAGACAAATGATCTGAAAAATCACACTATACAGAACATAAAGCCATTTTTAAAACTCGAACTCACTGATGTCTGCATATATGACCAGAATGTGGTGAATCCGCTTCTGTCTCTCCTCCAGGACTTCTTGGCTTTCCCTGTTCAGGAAAGTTAAGAGTCTCATATATCAGTACTAGGGTTGCACCCTCTCTTGTGCATTTTCTTTAACCGAAAATGCATTTATAAGACACAGTATATCAATTCTCTTACATTTTATTTAAACAACTCTCAAATAAGGCTCTCACTCTAAATGGCTGTTCTTGTCCACCTGTCCATATTTAACAAATTGCTCCACCAAACAAACAATGTCGAATGTGTTATGCTACATTACATTTAGCACAAATAAACACGTCCACACCTCCATGTAATGTTGGATTTTCTGTGAATACAGTCTGCCCTTCCTCTGTGTGTGTGTCTCTGCAGCTCTCATAGACAGACAGCAGAGGAAAGAGATGGAGATGCCGATGTAACTATTGGTTGCTATGCTTTCATAGAGTCCTGACCTCAAAATCTGTGTGCTGTATCAGTTGGGGGCTATACACCACCACCAAATAGGCTGAAGGCCAGAAACGTCCCAAATATTGCAAAATATGAGAAAATAAGGGAAAAACAGGCAGAGGGCATATCCAGACACCATCCCACACTTCTAGTGGAACAAAGTGATGATTTAGAGGGATTATGTTTATGTGAGTCTACACATTGTTTTTGTTTGTTGTTGTTTTTTTTTTAGGAAAAGGCTGCAGAATATTTTGAAAGGCAAGGCTTTTTTTCAGAGTTTTTAGATAATTAGACTGACACCACTCTAATGTTGCATGAGTATGCCAGGGGGTGGTTAATTTAGTTTAGCATAAATACTTGAAGTAGGTGAAAGTTCAAAAAAATACTTACCTGCACATCTTAAGCTGCCTAATTAACATGATATTCTGTATCTTGTTTGTTTAATCTGTGCTCAAGCAGGAATGCTGTAGTAATTATCTTGGCAACCAGCGGCCAGGTGCGGAGACTTCCTGGCA
>JAJHUR010121198.1:0-13792 GCA_027495735.1 Lutjanus campechanus | reverse complement strand
TCCTTAAACACTGATTAGAACTAATCTTTTTATTAGTCTTTCTTGGTGTAGCCCAGTCTAAAAGGAGGTACGCACTTGAACAGTGCTCACACACAGAGCCATACAGTTTATGCTACCACATTTATTTCAACTTTCTCACCTCCACTTTGTCTGCACACACTGGATATGCAGGATCCATTGGCACCTCACACTTCTCACTGGGCCCTGTGGGTAAGACATTAGCCGTCACATACTTTTTCATTATGTGGCCATTTTAAATGCATCATTATTCCACCACCCTGGCTTTAGCAACAAAAAGTACATTGTAGAGTTAACTCACCGCGGTTAATGAAGAACAGTGGATAATAACTTTGATATACAACCTCTCAACTCGAAACGTTCACAATGAATAGCAGCCATCAGCACGACGTATAGTGCTGCCATGCATGTAAGAGGTATTAAAGTGGAGGCAGTGTATTCTCAGAGGCCCTTTCCCGTAAGCCCCCCACCATCTTTAGCCAATGTCAATCAACTGGAATGAACACACACGCTCACACACACACACACCTGACCCACCTGCCTCCTACCAAACATACCCTTTTACAATGCTAGGCCCTGCCAAAATACACAGTCTTTAACTATGTAAAACAACCTAGTAAAGAGGAAAAGAGAGGGAAAAAAAGATAAGAAAAGCTGTAGGGAGAGCCGAGGTGTGAAAGCTTAAAAACAGTGATATGCTATAGGAGAAAAAAAAGTGCTCCCTCTGCAAAAACATAGTATGAGTAGACAAGTTGGTGAAAGGGCTCGTGGGTAATTCAGTCATATTTTATGGGTGTGAGGTAATGTGAGAGGAGGAGGGTAGGGGGCGAACAGGCTGGTGATGGGGAAGCGTGTGTTTGTGTGCATGCGGGTGGTATGTGTGTACATAATGTGTGTGTGTGTGCATGTCCACAAGTGTGTATCCTCACGTTTTCACGGCATGGTGTCTGTGTGGCCCAAGCTTTATGGATTCAACTTTTTCAGGAAGGGAGGCAAGCACTCATCCCCCCCGACACACACACAACCCCTCGCATGCCAACCGGGGTGCGTAACCCGACTCTCACCTGACACCTCTCAGGAGGGTCGTAGTGTAGACATAAACTTTTTTCCTCCCCACGGCCAGTTGATCGACACTGGCTCTGTGGGACTTGTTAAACTTCTATTCAAGGACTTCATCCCCCATAACCACCTGCATCCACTGCCCTTTAACCCCCCCATTCACACCCTCCATTATCACAGCTTGTTAATTTCACTGTGTGGTTAACCTCTATTGAGGCTATGAACCGTGCATTTGGCTCAGAGTATCACACTACCACAGCAGTAAACCACAGAAAAGCTTTTCTGCAATGGGCCAATTATTGAAGTTGGCAACATGCAGGGAATGGGGAGTGTATTTATTTGGTGTGGCTAGAATGTTAAATCATATTATAACTGGAACAAACCCTAAAATATCTCTATTAGCTGGGACGACT
Organism: Lutjanus campechanus; assembly: GCA_027495735.1. Taxonomy (NCBI): domain Eukaryota; kingdom Metazoa; phylum Chordata; class Actinopteri; order Lutjaniformes; family Lutjanidae; genus Lutjanus; species Lutjanus campechanus. Next base: position 12,302 of record JAJHUR010121198.1, on the reverse strand, counting down.
GTTTTTTTTTTTTTTTTTGTTTAAAGTATATAGTAAGATTAAAGCTAAACTAGACAAGAGTTGTATACAACAGGCTAATATACTTCCATTTTCAGTCTAAATCTCACTATGAGATCCCAGTCAGATTACTCTAGTCTAGACTAGTATCCCAGTCTGAGGCTGTGGGCCCCCCTCAAACAAAGTTTGGAAAAAGGCACCGCTCATTAGTTTACTTGTTTAGTTTCAGATAGAACATATAAACATTTAGTAAAATTTATCTATATCTTTTCCATACGAGTAATCAGATCCTCCCTATCTGCTTATATTAAATTCTGCTTTTGGGTGTGAACTTGTCCACCCACAGTGTAATAAATCCAAACTAAAGTGTGAAATACCAGAGAGAGCTGATCTTCTGGCTGCCTTATCCCTATAGTTTTGTATCGTGAGCATGCTGTGTGCAGTGAAATCATGTCATAAGCTCGAAATAAAAACACTTGCCCAAAACAACTAAAATTCCAGAAAATGTGTATCAAATTAAGGAGAATCCCCAAAGAGTAATTAAATAACGCAAGTCAGTTAAGCCAAATTACATGTGATATAAGTCTGGGCTCTACCTGTGTGTAGTTTGAGGTCATCAGGTGGTGATGGTGTTTGAGACTGATGGTGATGGTGACGGCTGAGCTGGTCGAGCCTCTGAGACACTCTCTTCAGCTCCCTCTCTACCAGGTGGGCTAAGCCTTGCTGGTCTTGTCTGAAGCTGGAGCAGACACCCACATGTAACCAGACTGTATGAATAAATACGAAAAGCTACATCTGTGCTTTCATTATGCTGAGATTAATCATGAATTCTGTTTGCATGTTAAGACTGGAGATGGCGTTGAATACCTCTGCAGTAACAGACTGAGATCATCTCTGGTCAGCTGGGTGACATCTCTCTCTCTGCTCAGCCTCTGCACCTGAGTACTCAGAGCCTCCAAGCGAAGAGCGAGCCGACGAAATCCAAGACCACGTTGACCTGTGACATAAAGTATACAACATGGTGTGTCATGTATGTACAGTATATGTTCCCCTCATCATAATGTTTAAGTATTAAGTCATAGGAAATCCTGCTCAGTGCATCATGAAACAGCAGGTTATGTAATGCTGTTTTCTTAACTTGATCTGCTGCAAATGAAGCAGCACTTATTAAGGTGATGTGTGTTTTCCATATTGCAGGTAGGGGGTAACAGCATCTAATCATTTTTTACAGAGGTGAATTTCACTGAATGACAATTTTATGACAGATAAAGATAGCAGTGAGTCATAATTTCTTACAAAAACATGTATCTGAGTGTAACTTGAACTTTGTGGTTTTTTACAAGGGCTTATACACCCATGTAGACATAGTGTATGCACATGTTTTTATGAATGTTTCTACAGACACCTTCATGGTTGAAGGGTTAAGCTAAAACTGCTGACTTCATATGCCTTAAAGGTTACATTTCAACATATACAGTGAGGTCAGGCTATTCACAAACAGCACATTTACACTGATGTTAGACAGGTGTTGTGCACGCATTGTGACCCCTTAAAATGATCCAATGTCATGAGGTGAAAGAATTGAAATGAATTAAAAAAACCCAGACTTGAGAACAGGTTAATTATATGACAAAAAAAAAAAAAAAGACAAAAAAATGAATCCATGCTGATCAGGATCAAGGGACCAATCTTGGAAAATGTTTGGAATTATATTCCATTGTCTGAAAGCCCTGAAACATGATTGCTGTTTTTGTTTTCCTTTTCTTTTGATTCTGACCAGTGCTGTGTATTATCTTATATAGATCTCTCCTTTATTCTATAACCATTTTATTTCAATTTCTATTCGCAGTGTCTCATGTATTATGTAAAGCCATAATGTACCAACTCATAAAAAATCAATAAAAAATTGAAGTAAAAAAAAACAAAACATAATTTTGTGTAGTGGAAAGATGTATTTTTCATTTTTATTTCTTAAATGCTATTTTGACTGCTAAGATTAATCTTGCAAAGCTTTGGGAGATCCTGACCCCTAGATTAGCAACTGCTGCCTTTACCAATAATAATGCTTATTCAAAGATAAGATGACTATATTTTCCTTGAACATTCAGCATTAATTTTACCTCCATGTGAAGTGAATAAATGTGAAACGGGCAGCAAAAATAGATTTTCCATACAGGAATGGAAAATTCAACCAGTATAACTCAGCATGTTTTCCTTAATCTCTGATGACATGTTATGGTCATTATATGATTTAGCAGAGTAAACATATTACATATTTCTCCTTGAAATGATATCGTGTCAGTGCCAGCGTCCAATCCACAAGTTGATTTTGAGATTAAATGTGACAAACTGACTTGGTCGGACAGATGATTCTTTACAGACGTCTGACTGAAAACTGAGCATTTGGTGATAAATTTAACTTTGTGTGTTGACCAATAGCTTCCCCCCATGTGGTAGATTTTCCAACACAACCATTGCTGGGTGGCTCTTTGTACACAACTCGCGGTGGGTCTCTCAAAGCGCAGAGCAATTGTGGGTCTGTGGCTGAGATGCACCAGTGGGTTATATTGTCATCTTAAAACTATTTTCCTTGAATTTGAGAAGAAAAGGATTTGGATGTTTAAATAAGGCATAATCGTCTGTGATTACATTTTGAAACGGATTCATCAGTAGCCACATTGTCAAAGTCTCTGTTATGAGTTTATTCTGTCTTAGACCCTGTGTATTTGATTATTAAGCCACATGAATCAGCGTCTGTATCAGATTATTGTTTTTCATTTGGGGTCCAACAGAAAACAAAACATTATCATCAACTATCCAAATGAGGCAAGAAATGTTAAATTATTCAATAAAGATTCCTAACAAAAGCAACAAATAAAGCATTGAACGCTTATTAAGACCTCCTGAACCACTTAACCATCTGAAACATAGAGCCAAGCTTGTTGAATATATTTCCAAAATGCTGCTGCTGATATTTAAGAGTGACTCGCAGATCAAGAAGTTTGGGAGAGTCACAGTACTAGAATCTGCCAATTTATTCATCGGGTGCCTCAAAAAGACTGCTCATTTTACAGAAAAACACACTGAAGGAGACTGTTGGCAATATTTGTCTCGTCCTTGTAAACCATGAAGAAAGCTTTGGCCCAAACAACCTTGTCTGCTGCCCCCTTAAATACCCTCCTTTAGGGGAAACAGTTTGAAGACAATTGAATTGAACAAGGCTATGTCTTGGCCACAAACCCACAACTATCAGAACCATGGGAGGACCCACCGTGAATTGTGTACAAAGCTTCTCTTAACACTGGGAAGACAGTAAATCTCCTACACTCATACACTCCGGCCCCGTTTCCCAAATCTATGCATTCTTTATTCATAATCAGTGTTGTGTTACGTTCAGCGTTGCATCCTGTTGTATGTTGGTGTTTTCCTGTTGATCTTGTTGCTGATCCGTCTATGTTGATCGCCTGATCGACACAAACCTGTGCTGACTAGGGATCTGAGTCTATTGAGGCCAGCTCTTTCCTCCATCCAGCTGCAGCTGCACCTTTGTGGTGTCAGGTATTTGTTTTTCTTCTCATCTTTTCAACCATTTATTTCAATAAACTTTAATTGATGTTGTGTCCATTATTAGGTTCGGTGTTGAGCAAGCTATAACAGTTGCTAAATAGTTATGGATCCATGAACATTTGGATGTTTTTACCTTTTTGCAATTAACAGTAAAAAAGTGAATGCTTCTGTTTTATCACCAAAGGTGCACTCATAAGCAAAAACCATGTGTGTGTTTACAATGTTTGTATCGTTACCTTGTTCCTCGGGTGACCTCCCAGCAGGTTCATCCCTGGTCATCTCGAGTGGTACCCAGAGGCTCTGTAGCAGCAGGGTGAACACAGACAGGCACAGACAGAGCACCAGGCAACCACTAGAGGGCACAATACACAGAGAAACATCTGAATGCAACAACAAACAGCAGACAGTACACCAGTGGTCCCCAACCTGATTAACTGAAGACCCAGTGACTGTCAGAGCTGTCAAATGTGCTTATTTGAACTGATTTCAAACAGGATGTTATATTTATAAGTGGATTTAAGTGGGGTCATGTAATTGAAATGTTGTTTTGGGTCAGCTTGGTTAAGTTCCTATAGATTTGAATGGGAGAAGTTTCAAGTTTCAAGCATGTATCCATTACTTTTAGCCAACTATTGCAAGCTTTTATGCTTTACTTCTATCTAACTATGTTCAGCCATTTACCAATTTCCTTTAGCTGTCTATTTCAAGTCTATTCATTACTTTTAGCTCATATCAACTATTATAGTTAACCATCTATTTTAGCTAACCATCTCAACCCTAATTCATTTCTTTTAGGTATTTAATTTAAGCATTTATCCATTTTAGCTAACTATTACAAACATATATCAATAGCTATTGTTAACCAGTTTCAACAGTTTATCTGTTACTTTTAGCTAACTATCTCAATTTTTTTATTCATTAGCAATCTAATGTTAACATAGTTCAACCATTTATCTATTAGCCTATTTTAATTAACTATTTCAGCTGTTTAGACATTATTTATTCTAGACCATCAACCTCAGTCATACACTATTGTTAGCTAACTTTTTAAACTTCCCTGCTCCCTAATTCAGCATACTTTCAGTTTCAGTTGTTACAACCAAATCAATACATTGGTATATTTTTTAATCAAATCATGATTTCTGTTTGCTGAAAGGAGTTGGACTTCACGTTGCTATCTTTCCACAAATCCCCTACAGCTACTGCACAAGTACCAGCAGGAAACCTCTCTGGTTGTGAATCCCTGTAGTAGCCTACACAGGCCTGGTCCGATTGAAGACCATGCACCATCATCACCATATTATTTCAATAAGCACACACTCAGTAGTATGTGCAATAGAATAAACAACTCCAGATATGTCATCGTTATATTTTCTTTAGTATGTTTGCGGACCATATATTGGACATGACATAAAATGTCACTTTTAAATAATTTGTGTCATAACCAACCAGTTAAATCTCCTTTTAACTTCATAGGTTTGATTCTAAGAGCAGCTTTGATGCAATAAAACCGCACAGCCTGACTTTGCCTTTCATCAAATACACTGAGAACGTGGAGAACTAAATTGTTCCATGACTTCAAGTGAGGACCCTGGTGTATCAAAACAAATATCTGAAGCGTGATGTGCCATTATAGCATGCATCTGCTCACTGCTCACATGGGCTCCCAGCTTCACTTTAACTGGGGCAGAGAGGGCAATCACTTCGCTCTCACTTTCATCAGGCCAGTAAACCCCCCAACCTTTACCTAAAGAAACACGGCATAGCCAAGCTCAAGTACATGCACAAACAGCTCCAGGCTCTCCTAGTGCCTATAAAGCTCCTGATTCAGATCCAGACAAACTATTTCCATTTTATTCTATCAATCTGCATTTCATCAAAGTTGTCAGAGCACTCATCACAAAATCAAATGTCTCTGGTTGAGGGCAAATACAGCATGGAAAAACAGCACAAGAGAGATCATGTTAAAAACCGATTACTTTGTGATAGTTGGCCTGATATCCACTGCAGGTGATGTCACATGCTGAGAAGATCCAGCAACACATAATGGAAGACATGGTTACAAAAATAAATCGATTGACCCTTCCTAAGCCCCGCCTCTTTTTGCTTTGTGCTCAAATAACAGTTAAGGAAGCTTGGTAACTGGCAGAACTTCACTCAACTTTCTCCTTTCCTGTATCTTGTACTTACATATGATTCGTGCTAGGCTTGTTTATTTTGAGAATAATTGATGGAAGACACATCTCAATTGAGTGCTGAACTTCTGCCCACACAGCTGGTTGACTCAATCATGAGCAGAGCTCAGCTGTCAATCAAACTGATCAGAAAAATGAACACTTGAACAAATATCAGTGTGATAAGAGCTACCAAAAATGACAGAAACTATCTTTGGGAAAAAGGAATTTAATATGTACTTAGATGTTTTAGATTGAGCTGTGTGCTGTTTATCAACTATGGGAGGCAGGATTAATGACTTGTACTACAGTCTGCCACCAGAGGGCAACCAAAGTGTTTTAGCTTCACTTGTAGGGAGCAGTGACCCTGTTCTGTCCTATATGTGAATGAAAAGAAACCCAAATTTTGAGGATGATTAAAAGATTTTGTCAGGGTACCTGAAACAGCTACACAGAGCCACATCTTAAGATAACTAATGTTAGCAAAATGCTGTCTAACTAACCAGCTAACTTTTTTTTTTATGTAGATTAGCGATCTAGGCAGCTGATAAAATGATCTAGATGTAAGCAGCTAGCTAAAGATTGATGTAGATTAGATAACTAGTTATTTAGCATATTTGCAACATGAGCTATCAGATGGAACTAGCTAGTTGATTTATGTAGATTAGCTAGCTAGTGTTTTGCAAACATTAGCTAACTTAAGATGGAATATGTGGCTTTTACAGACACCTGAGCTACATATTTTAACCATCTTTAAAATGCAGTTTTCTTTTAAACACAGACAAACCTATAACATAGCATACCGAAGTACAGGAAACAGGGATTCCACCTCGAATTGTCTTACCCTGATATTGTTACCCTACCCAATCACATTCCTCATGCCTAAACATATTCACAACCTGCACAAACAACCCAAACCAATGAAAACAAGAAGTACAAGCCAAACAGAGTCAGAGTCGGTCATTACTTCACCATCCAGGAAAAAAAAGGGGAAGGAGAAAAGTTGACCGAGTTTCCAAAAGGGGCAGGACTTAGGAAAGGTCAATTGCTCAATACAATGTGCTTTGTCAACCAGCCTAACAGTCATTCTAAGGTCCCATAAACCTATCTGCCTACCCACAATGTTTTGCTGTTAGCCAGCTAAAATAAGTAAAACAAAATGTCAGTGCACGCTACAGGGGCTAGTATGGCTGAGGTAAGGAGCATCAGTTACTATCTGCTCTACATATTTTCTACATTTTTACCACTTCATGGCCACCGATCAGCCACTAATGATGTTGAGTCTTACCTGCGTGGCCGCAGTGCAACATGCATGGCCCCCTGTTTACAGGATGTTGAGTCTCACTGTCAAAACAAGGATTGCAAATTTCAGTAAGTGCAACATAAATCTAGTTATGTCTTGAGCAGAAAAAAAACATAATTGCGCTATTGTTACACAATTACATTTTCCACTGCCATATTTGTGTTTAATCACTAAAGATCCATTGCAAATGAATGGTCACTCTTTCCACATGAATTTCACCAATAAAGTCTATGGAATAAATAGATTTCAAAGTAATGCTGTTGCCAGCGTGACTGGCCATGGAAGCCTTTTCAGCCTGCAGTCTTTCTGCGACTGTGTTTGCAGAAATACTGAACCTAAACCAAACAAAACTGCTGTCACCAAGCTTGTTGTTGTGTGTCAATGTGAGACAGATACAGAGATGTCAGCAGTTGACCGTACAAGACAAACCAACACACACACACCACCACACACAGACACACATCCTCACCTCGTTGGGTCTCCGTCCCAACCCACTGGCAACCATCAGGCCTGTTTTCAAAACACACAAACTAAAAAAAAAAGGAAATAAAGTCGGGGCTGGGAAGTATCTCGCCTCCTTTTTTGTCCCTTTTTGCTTTCTTTCCCTCCTTCTCTGGCCGTGTGCTTTCTCTCTCTCAGGGCCTATGGGTAGGCATCCTGCGGTTGTCAAGGTAACCTGACTCCCCTTTAAAGAAAACAATACCCAGAGTGCTGCTTAGGCTTTTCACAGATACAATGGAGCCCACGCTATTGGGTGACACAGTTTCTTTCAGTCTCGCAGGCTAGACTTAAGCCTTGGTTGTGAATTGATACTCAAGCAGGGAGCTCATTTAAATAGCTCAAATGGTGCAAACCTCTGGCACTCAATGGCACAATACAGACAAAAGACAGTACAAATTTAATGACAGTAACAATGGTAAGCGTAATAAAAGAGCCAAGAAAATACCAACATTCAAATTCAATTAAAAGTTGTTAAGTTGTAATACTGAATAATTGTGTTGTAACACGATTGCAATTGTCAAATAACTCAATCAGACAGACAGGAGTTAAAGCATTTATCAGGGGTTCATTTTAGTTGTACAAACCTCAATCCAAAGTTGGGACGCATAAATAAAAACATAATGTGCCTATACTCACGATCTGCAGATAGTTTTCACTCATTGTGAATTTACTGCCTGCAGCATGTTCAAAAAAATGGGATGTGGGCATGTTTAGGATTGTGATACGTCACTTTTTTCCTTTAACAACATTCGGGAACTGAGGACACTGACTGTTGACGGTTTGAAAATTACATTCTTTTCCATTCTTACTCCACAGACAACTTCAGGTGCTCAACACTTGTCTGTTGTCTCTGTTGTCATATTTTGCGCTTCCTATTACTACCAACATTTTCAATGGAAGACAGGTTTGAACTTTAGGCAGGACAGTCTAGTATCTGAGCTCTTTTACTATGAAGACACGCTGCTGTAACGTGCAGAATGTGTCTTGGCTTTGTCTTGCTAAAATAAGCAGAGGCGGCCTGAACGCTGTTGTCTGGATGACAGCGTCTGTTGCTCCAAAACATGTATGTTTATTTCAGCATCAGTGGGGCCTTCACAGATGTGACAGTTACCCATGATGCCATGAGCATTAACACACCCCCATGATGCATAATGCATTATGCACTAAAAACCCACATTGCATTATATTGACAGAAAACAATAAAGTGTATCAGTTTGAACATTAAATATCTTGTCATTGTACTGTATTCAACTGAATATAGGTTGAAAAGTATCATTGCATGTTTTTATTTACGTTTTACACAGTGTCCCAACTTCTTTGGAATTGGGTTTTCCAAGAGCTAAAAATGGAAATGTGTGAGAGAGAAATCATACCGCATTATCAAAAGGTCTCAAATTTCTGATGTTTACTGAAGCGCAATGGTTTTCCTTTTTTATAGCTTGTTCATTAAATAATGCATGAAGAGGAAACAAGCATCAAGTGGAAAAACCACACAGGTTGACCACAGATCATATCAGGGGCTCCCAGGTACTTGAGGAGGGTGTCATTAAGCCAAGGTGTTCTTCTAGAGTCAAACCTGTATTGGAATAAGGATAAGAAAAGGAAATACAGCTTAATCACAAATGTTTTCTCAAATCACTGAAAAAAAAATCAAACTTTCTCATGGGTTCAAGAGTTAAAAGCCTTACATTAGAAGGCAAAATTAGAAAACAAATTTATAGACATAATCACAAGACATAATTTTGTAATTCAGGCATGACTCAAAGCAAATTGACTGAAACGTGTTTGCAGGAAAAAGATGAGGGAAACAAAACTGGTATTATGATCTCTTAAATTTGCTTCTAATCATGAGAACAAGCATGCAGCAGTAATTAGGAGGAAGATCACAGAGCCACACAGCATGCCAAACATATCCACACCACTTAACCTATTAACAACATCCCATTTGGACAGAGACAGATAGGACACATATGTCACTTGGAAAAGGATTTTCTTCCTCAGTCAGCTGACATACAGCGATGCTACAAACAGAGAGCGGATCAATTTCTTACAAAATAGGCCATGAACACGTTTAGCAGTTGACTTAAGGGCCCAGATGTCAAACCTTCCTCCCTTTAACAAGTAAGCAGCCACAACATTGAACCCAGATTGGCAGACGGCGCCTCCGTGTCAGCTGAGGTAAATCCAGCGAGGATGCCAGGTCAGATGTATACAGCAGACACAGATTGTCATCTGTCACTTGTGGAGACGGACTTATTCTGCGTTCACACAGGAAGTGAACCAAATTTTCACCTTGCATTAGAGTGAACACACCATTACAGTAGAACTCCAATTAAAGATTATTTTAGTTACTATCTTGATCATGTTTTACTAATAAACTTATAAATTATAGTCTAACATACACCAACCCAATCATGTTACAGACTGGCAGCTGTACAGATGTGGTGCCTTGTTCAGGGACAGTTGCTAAGAGTTGCAGTACAATTTAATACTTTGCCTGTCCACAGTTTTGCAGTCAGAGTTTAGGGGTCATTTTAGCTACAATTTAATGAAATTGCAAATCCCAATTCTTTAATCTCTCTGGGCTACATAGGCTTGGATCTTTCCACAAATGAAGATGAATTTATGCCCCACCTCCTTTATGTCCAGTGATTTAAAGCAAAATATTAAAAATAAATATTTCTAGATGAAAAGTCAAATGAATTACTATGTTTTTTTCAAATATTTATCTGTAAATTAGTCTTTAAATTAACAAAAAAAACATGCATGTTAAGTTTATACCCCCATGACAGTGATGATTATAGACCGTCCCACGTCAGTGACGTTGAATTGTATGGTAATTTCAAAATAGCTGTGTGCAATTACATGTATTTGAATAATTATAAGTGACATAAATTCATTAATAATTTCTTTTAATCACATATTATTTTAAATATATAAAAATGTATTATTCAGAAACCTACTTGGCAACAGGGTTGTAAAAACAATGCACTTGTAAGGAAAAATAGCTTATAAAATACTTTATTTGATAACCTGAGGTGGGCAAATACATTTTTTCTGAAGATTAAACATATTTTATTATGACTTTATTGAAATAAATTTAAAAAACTCTCAGATCCAAATTCAACTCCATTCATGGAGAGGCCCACTACCCGCCTACATAGGTTGTATAAATGTCATTACATGTCTTATAATCTAATTAATACGTTTATTGTAAGTCCCTGATGTTAATGGTGCAGGTTTACAGGATATCACTGGACTAACTGGTCTAACCCTGAGCTCTAAATTTCATCTTACAGGACTGGTTAGATATGACAGAGTAGGTCTGATATGAAAGACGTGCTTCAGGAGCTGGTTCTGTATATAATGCTATGTACAGTGTGTTCACTAGCATGTGTATGTGTGTGTAAACAGAGATAGGACGATGGGGTGGGGCTGGAGTGATGTCACGCAGTGTGTGGGAGCAGAAGGATTTGATGAGCATAAACCTCCATAAGCTCAGACCTAAAGGCTTACTGGCTTTACACCCATCTGTTTCTCTCTCTCTCTCTCTCTCTCTCTCTCTCTCTCTCACTCTCTCTCTCTCTCTCACACACACACACACACACACACACTCAGTTTTTCTCATTTTTCATCAGTTTCCTAACAAATACAGTACAAACACACACATGTATGCACACAGCCATTACACATAAACAACACATGCATACACACACACTATCTGGGGAGCACTATATAAGCATGCCCCAGTTTGATCTAAATATTACAGACTGAAACATGAAATCACAATAATCAATGATAGCATGCAAATTACAATGATATGTAGATTAAGATGTTATATATATATTATATATATTTTATGCAGATTAAGATGCCTAATGTGACACGGCTGCTGTCTTCTGTCTGACTCACTTTAGAGCCTAATAGGTCAGAAAAAAAGTGTTTAAACCTGTTTCACAGGTCATGGACGCCACCTTGGCTATGACGAACTTGTGCATCTTCAAGAGAGACAAAACACAATCAATCATAAAATCAATGAGAAGTTTAGTACTGTCAAATGTATTGGGTGCTGCTGAGATGTACAGTAGAACATTTATTTGGTCATATTTTTGGGTGGGAAACTAACTCCACCTTCCAGCCAAAATGCTGCCAAAACTTTGGCAAAGGCTGACAGGTTATTTACACTCTTTATCACACGTAAGAATATAATCAACCACTGTTTTAACACACTCTTTCTTCACTCTAGCAGTACTAAGAAGGTCACAGTAAAAGAGGGCATGAAAAACATCAGCCGTGTTTGAGAGGGACAGGAGGAGGCCGAACAACATTTTACCCTGAGCTGTTGTGTAAGGCTATGATGGATTCCACAATTTAATTATCAGTAATAACTGTCATGTGTTGGCCGGTTGCTTTGAGTGCAGGACAAAGACAGGGTTTGTTGCCCTCGCTATGGTACTTCCTGTCCCATCTCAGTGATTTATTTGACAGAGCATGTCTGCAAGTAAACAAGACAAATCAGACACTGTGATCTGCCATGCAACCTCTGCACGGTCACAGCAGTGAAAGTTGGCTTATAGAAATAAACCATAAAAGGAACATGTTAATATTTGTGTCGAGTTTCTCTCTGGTGCACAATAGGACATTTGCATACTTTTGGTAATATCTTTGTAGCCTTCCTATAATACTCCAGTCAGTATATTTTATGGAAGTGTAGATATTTGTATGTGATAAATGGTTGATATTGTTACAGAGCGCATAAT